>PVKU01017456.1:0-11438 GCA_004027475.1 Anoura caudifer
TCATCTTGCAAGCACGACTGTGACCAGATGGTGCACTCTCACCCTCATTCTCATTTCCCTTCTGCTTCTTGGCTGCAGTTTTCATTGCTGAGTTCTTGGGCTCACACTCAGGATTCACAGGTGAGAACAGGTGAAGGGAGGGAGGAGACAACACTGTAGATAGGAGTGGGAGCTCCCAAAGATCTTAGACTGGTCCTGGAGTTCAATGCAGGTCTGACTTCCACACACACTGGACTGCGGGTACGCCAACTGGTGCTCAGGTGTAGGGGCCCCTACAAACCCTCAGAGTGGTGTTATGCTGAGGGCAACAGCCTTCCCTTTACCTGTCCCACCTCTGTAGCTCCAGCTGCACCTTCTGGCCCTGTTTCAAGCGTTGTTTCCTTGAGTTATGTTTCCAGGCAGAGTCCTTGAGCTCTGAGATCAGGGTGAAGGTCCAGGACATGAAGCCCAACTGCACCAGGATCTGTGCCCAAGTTAGGGGCCTCTTCCAGTGCAGGCTCAGGGAGGAAGGGACTCTGGATGATTGTCATCAATGTTCCATTCACATGAGCGAGGCCTGCTGTGCTCACTCACCCTTCCTGCTGGGTAACTGCATTTCTCTTCTTCTCCCCTTGACTTTCCTTCCCTCCCGTCTCCTCTCTTCTCTCATGTGGAAAAACACAGTTGCTCAAACAGTTATCTTCCAGAATGTTTTTTTCTCCAAGTTAGGAATTGTGCCTGAGGCCACCCCATGCCCATGTAGCAGCTGCTCCTCATTCCCTCCTATCCCCAGCCCCTGGCAACCACCAATCTGCCCTCTGTCTCTGGATTTACCTACTAGTGATACGTGAAATAAATGGAACCAGTTTCACAGTATGTCACCTTTTACATTACTTTAACCTTTCATTTGTATAATGTTTTTGAGATTCATCCACATCATAGAATTTACATGTTCTTTATTCCTACTTATAGCTGAATAACATCACATTTTACATATGTATGGCAATTTGTTTATCTAACTGTTAATGGATGAACGGGTTTTTCCCGTACCATTTCTTGGCTATTGTAAATGATGCTGTTATGAAAATATGTGTATATGTAGGCATTTGTTTTAGTACCTGCTCCCATTTCTTTTGTGTATGTACTTAGGGTCAAACATGGGCCTTGTTTAACTCTTTGAGGAACTGCCAGACTGTTTTCCACAACCTCTCAACATTTTACAGCAACGTGTGAGGGTTCCAATGTGTCCACATCCTCTCCAACTCTGTTGTTTTCCATTAAGCATCCCAGAGGGTGTGAAGTGATAGCCCGTTGTAGTTTTAATTTGCACTCCCTTAATGCATAATGATGCTGAGCTTTTTTTCATGTGCTAATTGGTGATTTGTACATCTGTTTTAGGAAAAGGTCTGTTTGGATACTTTTACACTTCTAAATTTGATTATTTGTCATTTTATGATGGAGTTTTAAGAATTCTTAAATGTATTCTGTATACTCATCCCTTATCATTATGACTGATTTGAAATATTTTCTCTCATTTCCTAGATTGTCTTTCCACTTCCTTCATACTATTGTGTGCAGTACATAGGTTTGTCATTTCATGAGGTCTATTTTTTTCTTTCTCTCTTGTTCTTTCGATGTCATATCCAAGAAGACCCTGCCTACACCACGGTCATTAAGATTTTCTCCATGGTTCTCTGCTAAGAGTTGTGTAGCTTTAGCTCTTATATTTAGGGTGATCAATTTTGAGCTAAACTTTGTACATGGTACGTACCAAGGGTTCCCTTTTCTGCTCCCTCTTCTTTCTTCTTCTTGTCCTTTTTCTCTTTTGGCATATGGGCATCCAGCCTTCCCAGCACCATTTGGTAAAAGATCATTCTTTCCCTCATTTAATTGTCTTAGAACTTTTGTTAGAATTAAATTGATCGCAAATGTAAGGATTTATCTCTGGACTATTCATTCTATCCACTCATCTATATAGGTATGTGGATATATACTAAGTATATGGATGTATACATTAAATGTCACTACCACAGTGCCTTGACTACTGTATCTCTGTAGTAAGTTTTGAAATCATGGAGTGTCATTTCAACAACATTGTTCTTCTTTTTTAAGATTGTTTTGGCTATTTTGGGTTCCTTCCATTTCAATATGAATTTTAGGATCAGCTTGTTAATTTCTGCAGTGTTTGCATTTATGAACATGGATGTATGTCAATTAATTTATATATTCTCTTCAGTTCCTTTCAATGATGTTTTGTTGTTTTGAGTGTATAAAGTGCTCTCTTTTGTTAAATTTACTCATGAGTATTTTACTTTTGGTTGTATTATAAGTGGAATTATTTTCTTAATGTCATGTTCAGATGGTCTCTGCCAGTGTATTCGATTGACTTTTATATGTCGATTTTGTATTTTGCTGACTTTGTCAGTTAGTTCTACAGGAGCTTGGTAGCTTCCTCAGAATGTTTAATGTGCAAGATCATGCCATTTGCAAATAGAAATAGTTTTACTTCTTTTCCAATGGGAATGCCTTTTTTTTTTCTTTTCTGGCCTAATTTCCCGGCTTACACTCCCAGTGCTTTGCTGAGTGGAGTGGTCAGAGTGGATGTGCTTGTCCTGTTCCTGATGCTAAAGGCAGAGCTTTCCATCTTTCACCACTAGGTGTGACAAACTGTGAGTTTTCCTGTGAATACTCTTTATCAGGTGAGGAAGTTCTCTTCTATCAGTAGTTTCTTCTTCATTGAATTTTTTAATATAAAAGTGTAGGTTTGGTCAAATATTTTTCTATATCATTTTAGATAATATGTTTTTCCTATATTATAGTCATGTAATTGCATCTGTAAAAAACATTTACACCCCATTCTTTTCTACGTTTCCTGCATCTCTCAAACTTCATCCAGAGTCGAGGTGACCAGAAGCTGAAACACAGGAGAGCTCCAACTCCAACTCAAGGCCCAATCATGTCCCCGAAGCACCCATGCACCCACATTCACCCCTTGTCCATCTAACCTCAGCTTCCTTCCTCCTTCCTGATCTCCCTCTGATATCTTTAACACCTGCTCCGCCCTTCTGCCAACTGGGGAACCGCACTGCATTCTCAGAATCCTAAGCTGTGGTTCCAAGAGTTTTGCCTGCATTCTCTCCCCTCAAATGGTCCAGGCTGTGCAGGCTCAGCTGTCTGGACTGTTACCCGTGTCAGAAACCAGACCCTGTGCAGAGACGCCCCCAAACTCAAACCTGTAGAGCAAACTGGAACTGAGCCTTCCCCACACTGGCCTGCCCTCACTGAGGTCCACAGTCCCAGCCTCATCCTCAATTCCCTTTCTTTCCCTCCAGGTTCTGTCTGCATTTTATTATTCCTCCTCATCTGGTGCTCAATAGCAGGCACAGGTGAGTGCAGGGTGGGCAAGAATGAAGGGGGATGAGGCTACCCTTTGGGAAGAAAGTTATGGTTCACAGAAGGCTCCTGATTTGAGATTGGGGATCATGCCCAGTCCTCCTTGAGTTCACCAGCAATTTCTGTCCAGGGGCCCTCATGAACTCTGGCCTGTGGCTGTGCCAGCCAGCACCCACGTGTGGACACCGGATGTACAACCCCTTGGAACAGTGTTGTGATGATGACACCATCCTGCCCCTGGACCGGACCCGCCTCTGTGGCCCCAACTGTACTTTCTGGCCCTGCCTTGAGCTCTGCTGTCCTGAGTCATTTGGCCCCCAGAGGAGGTTTGTCGTGCGACTGAAAGTTCAAGGCATGAAGTCCCGGTGCCGTTCCTCTCCCATCTCCAGGGTCTGTGCCAGGTAAGAACCCTGCCTCACTCCAGGTGACAACAGGCAGAGGGGACTATGGCAGGGGTGGGCACTGGAGGCTGGGGTCCTCCTGGGTGGGGATCCCTTCCTGCATCTCCCTGTCCCTCTCCATTCCTGCTTCTCTCCTGAAATGCTGTTTGGTTCTCTCTTGTTTTCTGCAGCCCTTGAAGGACAACTAGGCTATCCTCCTGGAGCTGAAAATATCTGGATGAAAGAACACATCATCCTGAGATCCCACGGTTGTCAGTTTGGTCGCTGGCAGGGCACATACAAGAATCAACCCACCCATTTACAAAGAAATGGAATTCTCTCTCTGTGTCTCTCTGTCTGTCTCTCTTTGTCTCCCTGATGCAGACCCTGGCCTGTGGGGTCCATGTGCTATGGCTGCAATGAACAAATTCATACAGACTACAGAAGTCCTGTGGAGAAAAAGGGACGGCATGGCCGCTCTCTGAGTGAGAGAGGACACTCACCCCTGCCTGGACAGGCTTTTATTGCTTTTCTGGGCACGTTACATCGAGGATGGTCCTCATTTAGTATGCACAGGTTCACTTTAGGTGGTTACCTTTTATAGAAAACAGAGGAGAAGATGTTGCTAATTATATCAAAGAAGAAGGATATTTGCAAATGCAAAGGGAAAAGTGCTTGAACTGGTTACACTGTCCTTGGAAGGTTTAGCATAGATTTTAGAAAGTAACTTTAAAGATATGCAGTAAACATTTGTTTCCTCAATTCAGGGTGAGGGAGTTTTCGCAAAAGCAAGTCTCATAGCAGCCTAGGTACAATGCAGGCCTGATTCCCCACGGGAGAACCTATCCACGGGCTTGGGTCCTGTGTGCTGACTCGCTCCCCACTGGCCTTTCCGAGCGGGGGCTGGGCTATATTCCCCACGCCATGTGGAATGGTTCCCTATATCTCCCTCTCCTTCTCTCTGTCTCCCTCCCTTCCTCTCTCTCTCAGTAAAATTAGTAAGTTAAAAATTAAAAATTTTATAGAAAATAAAGTTAAGTAAGTTAAAATATACAAACAAGAAGCTAATAATAGTGTTAGTTTTCTGTGCTGCTGTAACAAGTTACCACAAACTTAGTAACTTAAAGCATAAATTTATTACCTTATCTGGAGGTCAGAAATCCAAAATCAAAGTGTCACCAAAGCTGTGCTCCATCTGCAGGTGTGCAGGGAGAGTCCCTGCCCTGCCTGTTCCAGCATCTAGAGGCTGCCTGCTTTCCAAGGCTCATGACCCCTTCCTCACATCGCTCGGACCTGTCACTCCCATTGCCACATCTTCTCTTTGCTTCTCTCTAATGAGGACCCTTGCAATTACATTCAGAGCCCACCTGGATAACCTTGGATAGCAAACACTGATGTTTCTCTCCCTCTCTTTTTCCCCTCCCTTCCCCTCTCTAAAATAATAAATAAAATCTTTAAAAAATGTAAGTGGTGTGGTGATTGCTGGGGATAGGAAAGTATAAGGGGACTAAATGATAATGGAAAAAATACAATAAAGATAAAAAATGTAAGTGTATTTGCCAGTCAGTGGGGTGGGGACCTGTTTCTAAAAGTTTTGAAATGCTCCCTGACTGATGTGATTCAGTTGGTCGAGCAGCATTATGCAAAGCAAAAGGTCAGCTCCATTCCTGGTCAGGGTACATGCCTGAGTTGCAGGTTCAGTCCCCAGCTGGGTCACATGCACGAGGCAACCAACTGATATTTCTCTCACATAGATGGTTTTTTTCCCCTCTCTTTCTCCCTCCATTGTCCTACCTCTAAAAATAAATGTAAAATATCTTCAAAAGTTATGAAAGGTGTTCATAAGCTTGTCAATCTAAAGAATGATAGTTATTTGCTTTTAGTTGTCACTAAAAATTGAAAATTCTAATTAAGTTGGGGAACATATATGGTTTAGGTAATTAAAGGTGTAGATCATGGCAACAAATTTTGAAGAGAATAGGATTAAAGTGGGTTGTTCTAAAGTTGGTTATTTCTGAATGAGCTAAATAAAAACAAACTAAGAGGGTCTGTGCAAGTGGAAGAAAGACTGTGTAGAGGGAAGAAGCAAAAAGAGAAGGAAATGAGGAAGTGAAAAAGGGTGAGAAAGGGTAAAGGAAAGGAATGTGCAAGAGGGAAGGACACTGGAGAAGGAATTCACAAGAAGGGAAATGGAAATGGGGAAAAGAAATAGAAAAAGGCCCGTAAATAGATGGTAAAGCAGAGTAGAGTGGTTATTTCATGAAAAGGCTGGGAAGCTCCCTTTGATTTTTCAAATTCAATAGAAATTTCCCCACAGAAACCCCAGGTCCAATTGACGGTAGGGAACAAATTGGTTGATTTCTTGGACTGATATACTTTCATTTGTAATTCTGAGTGTTATCTGAAAATGTTATTGCAAACAGCAAACAACGGTTGAGAGTCTAGGTCAACCAGGCTGCAAAAGAAAGAAGATTTTAAGTCCAATACTGAATACCAGAAGCTCTCCCTGGGCACACTGTTCTGTACAACGTCATTCATGGCCCTTAACTCTTGTAGCAGCAGGGCCAAATAGTCCACATGACTGAAACTTCTGAGTTATTGGGTGTATTCCTTCTAGGGTCTCCTTTTGCAAGGGATACTCCCCGCCTCTGGTGTGAGGTCAGCTTGAACAGGGAAGGCTCGTTTTGCCCTCCCCAGCCTTTCAGCAGCCCACACAACAGTGTTGACCTGATTCTCATCTTCTTCCAGCAAGGGCTGCTTTATGTTCCTTCTTCTCACAGCTTCATAAAGAACTGCTGGGCGTGCACTGGAGGGACCTGTAGCAGGACTGTTGTGCTTCTGGGGAGAAAGTGATTTGAGCACGGAGTTGTCAGAACAAATCCATTCCCAGAAGAGGAAAACCATATCGCCTGGAGCACATTCTTTTTTTAAAGAAAATATATTTTATTGATTATGCTATTACAGTTGTCCCATTTCTCCCCCATCATTCCCCTCCACCCTGCACACCCCCTCCCACCCACATTCCCCCCTTTAGTTCATGTCCATGTGTCATAAGTTCTTTAGCTTCTACATTTCCCACACTATTCTTGCCCTCCCCCTGTCTATTTTCTCCCCACCGTCTATGCTACTTATTCTCTGTACCTTTTCCCCCTCTCTCCTCCTCCCACTCCCCTGTTGATAACCCTCCATGTGATCTCCATTTCTGTGTTTCTGTTCCTGCTCTAGCTGTTTGCTTAGTTTGCTTTTGTCTTAGGTCTGGTTGTTAATATCTGTGAGTTTGCTGTCTTTTTACTGTCCTATTTTTTATCTTCTTTTTCTTAGATAAGTCTCTTTAACATTTCATATAATAAGGGCTTGGTAATGATGAACTCCTTTAACTTGACCTTATCTGAGAAACACTTTATCTGCCCTTCCATTCTAAATGACAGCTTTGCTGGATAGAGCAGTCTTGGATTTAGGTCCTTGACTTTCATGACTTGGAATACTTCTTTCCAGCCCCTTCTTGCCTGGAAGGTCTCTTTTGAGAAATCAGCTGACAGTCTGATGGGAACTCCTTTGTAGGTGACTGTGCCCTTATCCTTTGCTGCTTCTAGAATTCTCTCCTTCATTTAATCTTGGCTAATGTAATGATGATGTGCCTTGGTGTGTTCCTCCTTGGGTCCAACTTCTTTGGAACTCTCTGAGCTTCCCGGACTTCCTGGAAGTCTATTTCCTTTGCCAGATTGGGGAAGTTCTCCTTTATTATTTGTTCAAATAAGTTTTCCACTTGTTGCTCTTCTTCTTCCCCTTCTGGTATCCCTATAATTCGGATGTTGGGATGTTTAAAGATGTCCTGGAGGTTCCTAAGCCTCTCCTCATTTTTTTTTGAATTCTTGTTTCTTCCTTCTTTTCTGTTTCTTCTTTTCTGTTTGGTTGTTTCTTTCTTCCTTCTGGTCTACTCCATTGATTTGAGTGGGTCTCACCCAAAGAAAAGAGATCAAAACTGTCAAGACAAAGACTGAGCACAGGCTTGCTCTAGAGCATGCCCATGCCCCTTCCTAGGCAAAAACTAATTATTTCCTGCTAAACTCTAGGAGTCGTCATAAGACTTGCAACCAGGGGAGCAGTGGGCAGCGGCATCTTGCCCTGGGCTTCCCTCTGACTCTGTCTCTAAGACCCCCTCTTTCTCTGACTACCTGGTGAGCTCACAGCAGCCCCACCTTGGCTCACTCCTTTCCTGTAACATTTCTAGGGAACCAATGAGAGCACCACCCAGGCTCTCCTGTTACTTCTTCTACCCTCAGCCCTTCCTTGTTGTACTGTCCCCAGCCTTAATCAATGTACCCTCACAGTCACCTGGACTCAGGTTATAAAATCTCTCCTGCATGAAGTCAATAACCCACACACTACAGGTGGGCCTGAGGGAGACCCACTCTGGGCCAGGTTCTGTCAGGTAACATTCCGACAATCATACACTTTACACAGTGTCCCCCTGATGTTTCCATCACTGACCTGGCATCATGCCTGGTACTTACAATATTAGTGACTATACTTTCTATGATGTACTCCACATCCCCCATGACAATTTTGTTACTGCCAATGTGCGCTTCAGGATCTCTTTCCCTGTTTCACCTGGTCCCCCAAATCACTCTGGCAACCATCAGTGTGTTCTCTGTGTCTATGAGTCTGTTCCCATTTTGCTTGTTTGTTTATTTTGTTCTTTAGATTCCACATGTAAGTGAAAGCACATGGCATTTGTCTTTCCAGTTTGATTTATTTCATTTGGCATAATACCCTCTAGGTCCATCCATGTTGTCACAAATGATAAGATTTCATGCTGTTTTATGTCTAAGTAATGTTCCATTGCATACACCAACCGCATTTTCTTTATCCACTCGTCTATTGATGAACACATAGGTTGCTTCCATGTTTTTGCTAATGCAAATAATGTTGCAGTGAACACAGCAGTGCAGATAATTTTTATGAATTAATGTTTTGGATTTTATCAATAAATCAAGAAATGTCATGTGTTGGTGAGGATGCAGAGAAAAGGGACCGTTCATGTATTGTTGGTGGGATTGCAAATTGGTGCAGCCACTGTGGAAAACAGTATGGAGGCTTCTCAAAATGTTAAACTAGAACTATCTTATGACCCAGCAATCCCACTTCTAGGTATTTACTCAAAGAAATTCAAAATGCAATAAGTAGATATGCTTTGCTTCCTGCACAACCAAAAAAAGGACAACAACAAATTTAAAAACAAAAATCAACCCTAACTGCCAGAAAATTGAACTGTGTGGAAGCCCAACAACCAAGAAGTTAAACATTCATCCAGACTGATAGGAGGGGTGGAGATGGGCATCTGGGAAGGAGAGCATGTACAGCAAGACAGTGGACTGGGTGAGTGAGGCTGCAAACAGTGACCCAGGGATCCCACACTGGTGTGAGGGTAAGCCAGGAGGAACAACTGGGGAGTGAGATAGATCACACAACCCAGGGTTCCAGCTTGGGGAAATAAAGCCTCCAAACCTGTGACTGTAATAACCAGGGTGGGGTGGGGTAGCCATAGTGGGAGAAATTCCCAGCCTCACAGGAGATGTTGTTGGAGAGACCCATGGGGTCCTAAATGGTACACAAGCCCACCCACCCAGGAATTAGCATGAGAAGGGCCCAATTTGCTTGTGGGTAGCAGGAAAAGTAATCAAAAGCAGGTGAGAACTGAAGCAGTATTGTTCCCTCTCTGATTGCCACAATGCATTGACATGGGTTGCCCCACCCTGGCAAATACCTAAGGCTCTGCTCCTTACTAAGTAACAGGTGTGCCATGACAAAGAAATATGGCCCAAGTGGAAGAACAGATCAAAACTCCAGCAAAAGAAGTAAGCAACAAGGAGATAGCCAACCTATCACATGCAGAGTTCAAAACACTGGTAATCAGGATGCTCACAGAAATGATTGAGTATGGTTGCAAAATGGAGGAAGAAGTGAAGGCTGTGCAAAGTGAAATACACAGGGAACCAACAGTGAAAGGAAGGAAACCGGTACCCAACAATTTGGAACAGAAGGAAGAAATAAACATTCAACTGTAACGTAATGAAGAAACAAGAATCAAAACAATGACGAGAGGCTGAGGAACCCTTGGGAGAACTTTAAGCATTCCAACATCTGAGTCATAGGGGTACCAGAAGGAGAAGAGGAAAAGCAAGAAATTGGAAAAACTTATTTGAAAAAATAATGAAGGAAAACTTATCCAATCTGGTGAAGGAAATAGACTTCTGGGAAGTGCAGGAAGCTCAGAGAGTTCCAAAGAAGTTGGATGCGAGGAGGAATAAAGCAAGACTTATCATAATTATATTACCCAAGATTAAAGATAAAGAGAGACTCTTAAAACCATCAAGACAAAAAGAGAGAGTTACCTACAAATGAGCTCCCATAAGATTATGAGCTGATTTCTCAAAAGAAGCCTTACAGGGAAGAAAGGGCTGGAAAGAGGTACTCCAAGTCATGAAAGTCAAGGACCTACGTCCAAGATTCCTCTATCCAGCAAAGCTATCATTTAGAATGGAGGGGCAAATAAAGTGCTTTCCAGATAAGGTCAAGTTAAAGGAATTTTTCATCACCGAGCCCTTACTGAATGAAATGTTAAAGAGACTTATCTAAGAAAAAGAAGAAGATGAAAACTATGAACAGTAAAATGACAACAAACTCACAACTATCAACAACTGAGCCTAAAAAACAAAAACAAAACAAACTAAGCAAACAATTAGAACAGGGACAGAATCAGAGAAATGGAGATCACATGGAGGGTTATCAGTGGGGAGAGGAAAGGGTAAGAATGGGATGGGGGAAAAGTACAAGGAATAAGAAGCATAAATGGTAGGGACAAAAGAGACAGGGGAGATTAAGAATAGTATAGTAAATGGAGAAGCCAAAGAACTTATATGTACAGCCCATGGACATTAATTAAGTGTGTGTGGGGTGGTAATTCTGGTGGGAGAGAAGGTGCAATGCAGAGGGTGATAAAGAGGAGAAAAGATGGGACAACTATAATAGAACAACAGCAACAACGATTTTACCCTTGCTCATATTCCTGGTTGCCTAAAAGCCTCTTTCTCCTCATTGGCCAAAATAAAAATGTGGGATTCCCTCCACCATAACTGCAGTTTTCTTGTTGTTCTGATTGGGTGTTTTTTTGCTTCCTTATATTCTAAATCACTGATTTGAATCTTGGTTTCATCTACTCTTCTGTTGATTCCCTGTAAATTGTTCTTCATTTAAGTTAGTGTATCCTTCTTTATGGTTTCCATGACCCTTTTTAAGTTGTCCAAGTTGTCACCGAGTTCACTGAGCATCCTTAGAACCAGCGTTTTGAACTCTGCATCTACCAGATTGCTTGTCTCCATTTTGTTTAGCTCTTTCTCTGACGTTTTGTTCTGTTCTTTCATTTGGGCCATGTTTATTTGTCTTCTCATTTTGGCAGCCTCCCTGTGTTTGCTTCTATGTATTAGGTAGAGCTGCTGTGACTCCCTGGCTTGGAAGAGTGTCCTCATGTATTAAGTGTCCTGTAGGGTCCAGTGACACAGCCTCATGTATCACCCAAGCTGGTACTCAAGGTGTGCCCTTCGTGTAGGCTGAATACACCCTCCTGTTGTAGTTGAGCCTTGATTACTATTGGCAGGTCAATGGGAGGGATTTACCCAGGCCAGT
>PVKU01017457.1:0-11441 GCA_004027475.1 Anoura caudifer
GGTTCACTTGTTGATAGTTGAGAGTTTGTTGTCATTTTACTGTTCATATTTGTGATCTTCTTTTTCTTAGATAAGTCCCTTTAACATTTACTATAGTAATGGCTTGGTGACGATGAACTCCTTTAACTTGACCTTATGTGGGAAGCAATTTATCTGCCCTTCCATTCTAAATGAAAGCTTTGCTGGATAGAGTAATCTTGGATAGAGGTCCTTGCCTTTCATGACTTTGAATATGTCTTTCCATCCCCTTCTTGCCTGCAAGGTTTCTTTTGAGAAATCAGCTGATAGCCTTATGGGCACTCCTTTGTAGGTAACTCTCTTCTTTCCCCTTGCTTCTTTTAGAATTCTCTCTTTGTCTTTAATCTTGGGTTACTTAATGATGATGTGCCTTGGTGTGTTCCTCCTTGGGTCCAACTTCTTTGGGACTCTCTGGGCTTCCTGGACTTCCTGGAAGTCTATTTCCTTCACCAGAGTGGGGAAGTTTTCCTTATTTGTTCAAATAAGTTTTCATTTTCTAGCTGTTGTTCTCCTCTGGCACCCCTACAATTCAGATATTGGAATGTTTCAGGTTGTCCCAAATATTCCTCAGCCTCGCTTCATTTTTTCAGATTCTTGTTTTTTCATTCTGTTCTGGTTGGATGTTTATTTCTTCCTTTTCCAAATTGTTGCTTTGAGTCCTGGTTTCCTTCTTGTCACTGTCAGTTCCCTGAATATTTTGCTTTATTTCATTTTGGGTATCTTTCATTTGTTCTTTCATTTTTTTGACCAAGCTCAATCAGTTCTGTGAGCATTTTGATTACCAGGGCTTTAAATTTTCCATCAGTTAGGTTAGGGATCTCCTCCTTGCTTAGTTCTCTTTCTGAGGCTTTGCTCTGTTCTTTCATTTGGGCCATATTTCTTTGTCTCGGCACACCAGTCTGGTTGTTCTGGTTGACTGTTTCTTTAATTCCTTGGTTGTAGGAGCTCCATGCAGTTTGATTTTGCATTTCTGAGTTTATTGATTTTAGATTGGTCGTTATACTCCTTTTGGTTGTGGGAGGGAGCAAAGGATTTCTACCTATGCCTCCATCTTGGCCGGGACCTAGTTTAATCTGCACTCTATACTTTTCTGTTTGCAGTTTATTTTAAAAATATGTGCATACATTATCTATCATTTAAAAATCTAAGGTAATCTGAATGAAGAAGTCAATAGATTAGTGTATAGAAATAAACAATAATGTATGTAGCATGTTTGACACAGAGTAGGCACTCAATTAATTTTAGTTTTTATAGATGCTATTACAAAATGTGTTCTTTTAATATGTGGTGGCTGATGTCAGGTGGGTTCTCTCTGCCCCTTTGGATATAAATAAAATTGGGTCAAACTAATTTTCTGCTTTGTAGCAGCCTACAGTGTGTCCCACAGTTTCTGCAGATACCACAGCATCTTGTGGTGTTTGTCACTGTGCATGAGCTCTTTCTTCCACTGACATAAGTCAGTTTCCGAGTCTCATTGTACTCTGCTTACCATCCCAGTTCACATTTTATTTAACCAGATGCTAAATTCAATCCAGTTCTGCAATTTCTTCTAAAAACACCCACTCTCATGTCACCTTTCCATTTGTAAGTTTAAGGAGATTGAAGAAGGTTAATTGACAGGAATGGTTTATATCACCAAGATGCCATTTCAAATTGAGTATTGGACATCACCCTGGCCACTGGTGAGCCATGACTTGACTACATACTAGCACCTTTAGCTATCTGGTCTTGCTTCACCATTTTCTCCTCCATCTCTCTTCCCAGCCCACACTTCAGATTGCTTGGGGGAGCTTGAGGTCCTTTTCTTTTATTTTATTCTGCCGGACTCTCTGACTCATTCTTAGACCCTCCTTGACAGACCCTACCCCATGAAGAAGAACAACAGATCAAGGGTTTTGGGGTCACAGAATCCACTAGAGAAGGTAGTGGTGGCAACAAGGGGCATTTTTTTCTGTCTATCATTTAGGAATATAGCAATAGCTAACCAAGCAAATTTTTATATTCAGTATATTTTCTCACTGCCACCTACTCTCTTCATCATCAGAAAGAGATAATAACAAAAATTCACCTTGAATATCATTTAAAATAAAAGATTTTTTAAACCTTGTATCTTTACAGGTAACAACTACCCATTTCATTTTTTAAAAGTATAATGGTAATGTTTGACCAAGAGTAATGCATTTTAAAAAACAATAGTGGGAAGTTGGTTTTAATGGGCTGTAATTGTCCAATTGAAAATGCAATATATAAACACTGAGCTTTATAAATTGGTAAGGCAGAGAAGACCCCTGTGGGGCTATGGTTGGCATTTTAAGTCTCAGCTGCCTTTCTTTAAGTTACATAGAAACCACATCTTTATGCATTAATTTAAAATGTTATACAGGTGGGGCAAAAGTAGGTTTACAGTGGTCCATATGGAAAAATAATATAATAATTAATAAATAATAACAAAAAATAAACTTTGTGTTTTATGTACTCACAACTGTAAACCTAATTTTGTCACACCCTGGATTTACCTTGGTTTATTTCTTTGCCAGGTTAGACCTGAAACACCCTCTGAGACATATGAAGTAAAGATGGTGAAAATAGAAGACTTTAAGGTATAATAATTACTAATATTACCATTATTAGTTACCTAATTATTGTTCATATTGATGGTGGATATTCCTAGAAAGTAACAATGATTTTAATGGAGAATTAGTCTTATAAAGAGACAGAGGAAATGATTGCTTCTATAGTATGATCTGGGGTACATCCCTCCCGCACTCAAAGAAATCTCTTTCATTCTTGAAATGCCTACAATTCCCCTGTTAAGGATTCATTCCTTTTGCAAAACCATTTTCCCTTGTAAAATGTAAATAATAGTGAAAAATAATAAAAAGCTCTAATGTGATTGAGTTGGTCAGATCCTTTCCTGAGGACAGTTTTGATAGAAAGAGAAAACAGACTGACTGAAAGCAACTGCTGCCTATGATTAAGAGCTGGAGAAGTCACAATAAATAAGGGAAAGCAAGATTTAGAAAAATGGGCACCTGGTAGGGAGAGGGGTGATGGAGATAAATTTGGTTGCTTCATAATGTTGTATAGAGCTGACTGTCTTTCAGTGAATCATTTACAGGCAGTAGAGATGTGGGATTTTAAATTCTTCTAATTCATAGGAATTTGCAAGTAAATGTAACTCATTGTTCCCTCAAATTATTTTTTATAGTTAGAATGTGCATGCTATGTATTATAAATAGCTTTTCAGATTTATAGAAAAATAGTGTGTATTTTTCATGTAATTAACTTTGTGATGTATTTTCTATTGAAAGGCTGAAGAAAAACGTGTTTTGGAGAAGCAAATAGAAATATTAAAGGCTAGTTTAGAGCATGAGAAAAAAAAGTCAGAAAGGTACTGGAAATAATGATTCATAACTGTTCATTTGCACCTAATACAAAATTTAACCATCTATAAATTTATTACAGGTATAAAAGGGCATCAGAACGGATAAGCAAAATCTGGGAAAAGAAATTCTTTACTCTCAGGAACAGGTATAGTGTGTGATATATACATATTCCAGTTATAAAAATGACTAATCATCTTTTAAGGAAATGAGGAGGGATTTTTCTGTATATAATAATTAATATAAAATGAATCATACACTTTTAAGAAGAAACACAAAATAATTGGCCTAAAATAGAAGAGTAGTCAAAGTCACTTCAAAGAAAAATTAATTTAAAACTCTGTTTCATTCCTAATCTCAATGTTTCAACTTTTAAAGTCTCAACAGGACAGATAGTGCCTATTGATACTGCTTTAGTCAGGCCTACATGGTCATCTTCCTTCACATGGCTGTCAAAATGTTTTTATGCTCAATTGCACATAATCATATTTAACTGGTCTACATATTCTCTGTAAAATTGTGTGATATACTAGATCTTCTTCCCTTTTTCAGACGAAACCACACCAACTCTTTAATTCTCAGATCTAATTTTTATTTACATAGTTATTTTAATTTATTTTCCCTATGTCATCTTTGTCTTTTTCAAAGATGGAGAAAGTAAAAAAATGGAGAAAGTGACACTGTAAAATTCTGAAAAACCTGAAAGCAATGCCAAGTAGAAAAAAATGCAAGGTTAGGTGTGAAATCCACCAGTTGGTGAACCCCACTAACCTTGGAGGATACCCAGGGGTTCTGGTAAGATCAATTTTGAACAGTTCCCGCTCCACTCTGTCCCAAGGAAGTTCTTTTGACAACATACAGTGGTGTTCACCAACCCATCACGAGGACTCTAGCGTGAGCCTGGGGCAGGCTCACACATGGCTGGCATCAGGGTTCCTCTCCCCACATGGAATGAAAGCTATAGCCCTGAGGCAGACCTTGGGCTCGCTTCTATTCCTTGTCCAGCCCCCTTGCACTTAGACCATTCTAGACTACAACATATAACAAGCAGAGAAATTACTGTCACCAAAATTTATCTCTAAGTCCATAATTTTTGGTGCTTCTAAGGCAAAAAAAAAAGAAAAAGAAAAAAGAAAAATGTGCTTATTTTTTTCTTGTCCTAACATGTTAACATTAAAATTCTATATTCTATTATTTTGGTTCCTGCCATAATTTCCTGAAGATTCTCTTTTTTATCAAATATTGATAAATTTTTTGCAAGAATTTTTCACAGTCAAGCATCAAGATGGGATAGATTCAATGTTGGTCTCATGTCCCAGGTCACACGTTAGGCTCACACCTAACATTATGGGGTGATGATGCCCTACATTTGCACTGTTTCATAAGCACACACTATTTGCATGTATAAAATTATATGCATTGTTGTATATATTGCAATACAATAATACCAGGTGGAACACTGAGTATCTCCATAACAGAAATACCACCAGACAATGAGTGAAGGATCTCATCCTTGTGGTAAAATGTTCTTTCCACTTCTGCTTGTGTTCCACTCCAGTGCTGATAACTACTCTGTGATCTGGAAAAAATGTGCATATTAATAGCTGCCCAGAACCCTCACAGAGTTATTATAAGGATAGCATATAGATACAGATGAAACAAGAGATTGAGGCGATGAAACAAAGAGACTGAGAACAAAGGAAAGCTTAAATATGCACTTAATTTTCTTTTCTTGCACGTGGACTTTGGGCTATCTCTGGAACTGAGTAGAATGTCTTTCCCTTATTCATTTCTGTAGGAATTACTTTCATCCTTAAGATTTACCTTGTATCTGTTCCTGTGGGATTCATCCTATACTCAATGAACATTTAGAAGAATGTCTTAGTTTTACTTCAAATTGATTTTCTGTTAAACAAGATGTTGATAATCATATTTATCATTTTGGTCTCTGCAGATTTTACGTTGGTAGCTAAATATTTAGGACAGCAGGAAGTATTATTACACACTTTCTATATATTTTCTTTTTTTAAAGTTGTTTTTTTGTATTTTTTCCATTACCATTTAGTCCCCTCATACCCCCTTCTCCACTGCAATCATCACACCATTGTCCATGTCTATGAGTCCTTCCTCCTTTTTGCTTAATTTCTCCACCTCTTAACCTCCCCCCTTCATTTAGTTGACTAAAAGAGCACAATGTCAGAATATAATGCATTAAGTCTCTCTGGCTTGGTTGCATCTCCAAGTGTTAATTCAAGGTGATACACCCAAAGCATAGAGAGTGTATATATCCAGAGATCTGTGTCATGCTGTGGTATGGAGATTAATTGTACAGTTGCAGACTTATGTGTGTTAAAACAGTTATTTTATTTTACAATTAGAGATCATATATCAGGAGCAATCATTTTTGTTTAATAAAAGAAAAACTTCACCTTAGCCAGTCAAGGTAACAATTTAATCCCATGATTTCTCAGCCAATCCATGACTTATAGTCAGTACCAGTCCAATTCAGAGCTTCTTCTCAAAGCTTTTTTTTCCCTGCTGAGTTGTCATTATTTCCAGAAAGACTGAACTTAAGCAGTGATGACAAGGGCAGAACTTAGTCTTTCCTCTTATCATGGCATGCCTCACTCAGCTGCTGATGTCATCAGTGCCTTTTCTCTCAGCATAAATGGTGCAAAGTTGTGGCACATCAGCCCAGGAATAGATCACTAACTTGGTGGTGCCACAGTAATACAGCCACTCCACCTCAATTGCAGAATTTTGTCTGGAAGCACCCTTCTGAGCCAGGATACAAAATCCATAAAAAACAATCAGTTACATTTCTATACACTAACAATGAACTCTCAGAAAGAGAAATTAAAAAACAATCTCATTTACAATTGCATCAAAAAAGAATAAAATATTTAGGAACAAATGTACCAAAAAAGTTGAAGATCTGTACAATGAAAATTATAAGACATTGATGAATGAAAATGAGGAAGACACAAATAAATGGAAAATCCTTTGTGATCATAGAATGGAAGAATTAATATTCTTAAAATGTCCATGCTACCCAAAGCCATCTAGAGATTTAATGCAATCTCTATCAAAATTTTAATGGAACTTGTCAAGGAAATAGAAATAAAACAATTTTCAAATTAGTGTAGAACTACAAAAGACTGCAAATAGCCAAACAGTCTTCAAAAAAAAAAGCTGGAGGCATCATGCTTTCTAATTTCAAAATACAGTGTAAACCTATAGTAACTAAAACACTATGGTATTGGTATAAAAGGTATTGTCATAAAAACAGACACATAATGGAAAAGAACAGAGAACCCAGAAATAAACTTACACATGAGGTCAATTGATTTATGACAAAGGAGCCCAAAACACTCGATGGGTAATTGTTCCCTCTCAGACCCCTCCCCCACATACAGCACTATAACACAGCCACATGGGTTACCCCACCCAGGTGAATACCTAAGGCTCCGCCCCTTACTACATAACAGGCACACCAAGATAAAAAAATATGGCCCAAATGAAAGAACAGATCAAAGCTCCAGAAAAAAATGCAACTAAGCGACAAAGAGATAGCCAGCCTATCTGATGCAGAATTCAAAACACTAGTAATCAGGATGTTCACAGAAATGATTGAGTCTGGTCACAAAATAGGAAAAGTGAAGGCTATGAAAAGTGAAATAAAGGAAAATATACAGGGAACCAACAGTGTAGAGAAGGAAACCAGGCATCAAATCAACAGTTTGGAGCATAAGGAAGACATAAACATTCAACCAGAACAGAATGAAGAAACAAGAATTCAAAAAAAATGAGGACAGGTTTAGAAGCATCCAGGACATCTTTAAACATTCCAACATCCAAATCATAGGGGTGCCAGAAGGAGAAGAGGAAGAGCAACAAGTGGGAAAGTTATTTGAACAAATGATGAAGGAGAACTTCCCCAATCTGGCAAAGGAAATAGACTTCCAGGAAGTCCAGGAAGCTCAGAGAGTCCCAAAGAAGGGAGCACACAGCAAGGCATATCATAATGACATTACCCAAAATTAAAGATAAGGAGAGACTCTTAAAAGCAGCAAGAGAAAAGGAGACAGTTACCTACAAAGGGGTTCCCATAAGACTATCAGCTGATTTCTCAAAAACAACCTTACAGGCAAGAAGGGGCTGTAAATAAGTTTTCCAAATCATGAAAGGTGAGGAACTACATTCAAGATTACTCTACGGAGAATCCAAAGAACTTATATGTATGACCCATAGACATGAACTAAGGTGGGGAAATGATGATGGGAGGGGAGGTACAGGGCAGAGGGGAATAAAGGCAAGAAAAAATGGGGCAACTGTAGTAGTATAATCAATTAAAAAATACTTGAACTTCCGGCCAAGATGGAGGCTAGGTAGACACACTGTGTCCCCTCTCACACAACCAAAAGAAGGACAACAACAATATAAAAACAAACAAACAAAAAAAAACAACAGGAACTGTCAGAAAATCAAACTGTATGGAAGTCCGACAACAAAGTAGTTAAAGAAGACACATTCATCCAGACTGGTAGGAAGGATGGAGACAGGCAGCTGGGCAGAGAGGACTCATGGCAAGGCAGCGGCTGGCAGACCTAGTGAGGCGGCAGATTGCAGAGCAGGGTGTGCAAGGCTGCAGCTGGCCAGCTAGGCAGCTGTGGGCAGGGTGGCAAGGCAGTGGATTGCAGACTGGGTGGTCCCACATTTGCGTGCAGATAAACCTGAAAGAACACCTGTGGAGTGAGACAGACCACACAACCCAGGGCCCCAGAGCAGGGAAATAAAGCCATTCAAACCACTGATTGAAAACACCTGTGGGGGTTGAGGTGGAAGCGGGAGAAACTCCCAGTCTCACAGGAGAGATTATTGGAGAGACCAATGGGGTCCTAGAACATACACCTGGGAATCAATACTAGAAGGTCCCAATTTGCTTTTGGGAAGAGGGGGAAGTGACTAAAATCTGACAGAGTGGAGCATGTGCCATTGTTCCCTCTCAACCCCCTCCCCCACATACAGAATCCAATACAGCAACATGGGTTACCCTGCCTGGGTGAATACCTAAGGCTCTGACCCTCACTACATAACAGGCACGTCAAGACAAAAAATGGCCCAAATGAAAGAACAGACCAAAGCTCCAGAAAAAAATACCACTAAGCGATGAAGAGATAGCCAACCTATCAGATGCACAGTTCAAACACTGGTAATCAGGATGCTCAGAGAATTGGTTGAATTTGGTGACAAATTAGATTAAAAAATGAAGGCTATGCTAAGTGAAATAAAGGTAAATGTACAGGGAACCAATAGTGATGGGAAGGAAAATGGGACTCAAATCAACAGTGTGGACCAGAAGGAAGAAACATCCAATCAGAAAAGAATGAAGAAACAAGAATTCAAAAAAAATGAGGAGAGTTTTAGGAACCTCCAGGACATTTTTAAACACTCCAACATCCAAATCATAGGGGTGCCAGAAGGAGAAGAGGAAGAGCAACAAGTGGAAAAGTTATTTGAACAAATAATGGAGAAGTTCCCCAATCTTGCAAAAGAAATAGACTTCCAGGAAGTCCAGGAAGCTCAGAGAATCCCAGAGAAGTTGGACCCAAGGAGGAGCACACCAAGGCACATCATAATTACATTACCCAAGATTAAAATGAAGGAGAGAATCATAGAAGTAGCAAGAGAAAAGGAGATAGTTACCTACAAAGGAGCCCCCATCAGACTATCAGATGATTTCTCAAGAGACCTTACAGGCAAGATGGGGCTGGAAAGAAGTATTCCAAGTCATGAAAGGCAAGGACCTCCATCCAAGATTGCTCTATCCAACAAAGCTTTCATTTAGAATGGAAGGGCAGATAAAGTGCTTCTCAGATAAGGTCAAGTTAAAGGAGTTCATCATCACCAAGCCCTTATTATATGAAATGTTAAAGGGATTTATCTAAGAAAAAGAAGATCACAAATATGAACAGTAAAATGACAGCGAACTCACAGTCATTGACATCCACACTTAAAACAAAAACAAAAGCAAACTAATCAAACAGCTATAAGAGGAACAGAACCACAGAAACGGGGATCACATGGAGGGTTATCAGTGGGAGACTGGGAAGCAGAGAGAGGGGGAAAATGTACAGAGAATAAGTAGGTAGAAAATAGACAGGGGAGGGTAAGAATAGTATAGGAAATGTAGAAGCCAAAGGACTTATACACATGACCCATGGACATGAACTAAAGGGGAGGAATGTGTGTGGGAGAGGGTGTGTGGGGTGGAGGGGAATGACAGAGGGGAAATGGGACAACTATAATAGCATAATCAATAAAATATTTCAAAATAAAAAATACTCAGTGAGGAAATGACAGCCTCCTCGATGAATGGTATTGGGAAAATTGAACAGTCACACTCAAAAGAATGAAACTTAAACCCTATCTTACACCATATAGAAAAATCAATGAAAATAGACTACGTCTTAAATTTAAGATCTGAAACTATAAAATTCCTAGAAGAAAATCCAGAAAGTAAACTTGACATTGGTCTTGGCAATGAGTTTTTGGAGTTGAATCCAAAGCAAAAGCAACAAAAGAAAACAGCATTAAAATGAAAAGAGGGAGCTCTGGCCAAGATGGAGGCATAGGTAGAAACCCTTCACTTCATCACACAACCAAAAGGATGATAACAACCAATCTAAAAATCAATAAACAACCTAAAGCACCAGAAAATCAAACTGCATGGAACTCTAATAACCAAGGAATTAAAGAAAAAATCAACCAAAACAACAAGACTGGTAAGGTGGCAGACCACATGGGCTGACTCAGAAAAACCATGGCAAGGCTGCAGACGGTGGGGGCAGGAGTGACTGCCAAGCTTGGAGGGCTGTGCAGAAGGTGCTGACTTAAGGGGAAAACAGACTCAGAGCTCACTGTGGGCTATGGCTGGGGTTGCCGAGGTGGGAGTTTCCCCTAGTCTCACATAATAATCCACTGAAAAGTGCGCTAGAGAGGAGTAGGCGAATTGCACTGTTCCCTCTCTGGCCCCTCCCCCACAGGCACCACCACAGTGCAGCAAGGAGGGTTGTCTGCCCAGGTGAATATCTAAGGCCCTGCCCACTTACAACCTATCAGCTGTGCCAAGACAAAGAAATATGGCCCAAATGAAAGAACAGAGCAAAGCCTCAGAAAGAGAACTAAGCGAGGAAGAGATCCCCAACCTATCCGATGGAGAATTTAAAGCACTGGTAATCAAAATGCTCACAGAACTGATTGAGCTTGGTCAAAAAAATGAAAGAACAGATGAAAGATACCCAAAATGAAATAAAGCAAAATATTCAGGGAACTAACAGTGACAAGAAGGAAACCAGGACTCAAAGCAACAATTTGGAACAAAAGGAAGAAATAAACATCCAACCAGAACAGAATGAAAAAAAAAATCTGAAAAAATGAAGCGAGGCTAAGGAATATTTGGGACAACCTGAAACATTCCAATATCTGAATTGTAGGGGTGCCAGAAGGAGAAGAACAACAGCAAGAAAATGAAAACTTATTTGAACAAATAATGAAGGAAAACTTCCCCACTCTGGTGAAGGAAATAGACTTCCAGGAAGTCCAGGAAGCCCAGAGTGTCCCAAAGAAGTTGGACCCAAGGAGGAACACACCAAGGCACATCATCATTAAGTAACCCAAGATTAAAGACAAAGAATTCTAAAAGAAGCAAGGGGAAAGAAGAGAGTTACCTACAAAGGAGTGCCCATAAGGCTATCAGCTGATTTCTCAAAAGAAACCTTGCAGGCAAGAAGGGGATGGAAAGACATATTCAAAGTCATGAAAGGCAAGGACCTCTATCTAAGATTACTCTATCCAGCAAAGCTTTCATTTAGAATGGAAGGGCAGATAAATTGCTTCCCACATAAGGTCAAGTTAAAGGAGTTCATCGTCACCAAGCCATTACTATAGTAAATGTTAAAGGGACTTATCTAAGAAAAAGAAGATCACAAATATGAACAGTAAAATGACAACAAACTCTCAACTATCAACAAGTGAACC
>PVKU01017458.1:0-11437 GCA_004027475.1 Anoura caudifer
ATGGTTAATGCATCAATTACTTGAAAAGGAAAAAGTATCTCCTGTAAAGTTAGGGGGAGGAAAAAAAATAGACAAGACCAAACACTTCTCTCTCATTTTTGTATGGATCTGGATATAATCCTGTCTGGATGAATAAAGCGTGATCATGTTCAAGTGTAATTAAATTTATGTCAAATGAGGCAAGATTTGATTTCTGGCCATCTGTGCGTCTGCAGACTGACGGCTGGAGTATGTGAGGTAAGAGAGGAGCTTGTGCAGAAACAGAGGAAGCTTTTGAAGGGAGTATCAGAGAGCAAGGTGGCTTGAGGCAGGTTGGGAAATTTCAGAGGTAAGTCTCTAAGAGAGTGTCTCAGGTTTCAATAAAGGGACTTTTTTCAAGAAGAGAGGGAAAAGCTGTGGAAAGAGAAATAAAATAATTTTAAATCCTATCTGATTATAAAACTAGGGAGGGGTTTGACAAGCTGTTGAAAACCCTAGCTGAGAATTCATTAAGATCATAGTAACCGACATAGTCAATTATCTGAAAGATGCTCTCATGGCAAGGAGATTAGACGTGTTGAGAATGGCGCTGATGGGCAGAACTGGTGATGGGGGGGAAGCGACGATGAGAAATACTTCTGTGAACGTGAAGCCCAAGTTCCCAATAAGCGAAATTGTTCAAGTTTGTAATGGCCTCACTTAGGAACTACTTTTCTCTTATTGCAGGTAGAGTTCAAATACAGGCTTGATCACCACTTAACAAAGACAACACAAGGGGAATCCAAGGATACAATAGATTCGCCTCTGTGAGGACCTTAATGAACTCCTACACACCAAGGTCCGGCCAGCTCTGATTTTATGGTTTTTCTAACATCACTCTGGTCATAGTAAGCTTTAGAAATAGAAAAAGAACCCGGTAGACCCTTTAGACATCCACTCCAGAAAGAGCAGCTCAGCACCTTTACAACTACGGACATTTTTTGACACCAATGTTCCATATCAACCTGACTCTCATGATGTCTCGGGTTCAGTCTGTGTTTCCCTCAGCGAAGTTCCACCAAATGGTTTGATTGTATAAAACCACCCACTCAATTATATTTATGGGCTTATTACTCACCGTGGAAAACATCAATGGGTTCCTCTCTAATGGATATAACAAATACCTGTTTTATCAGTAACGTTCCTGCTAAGAAACAAAATTCATGCCAGATTATTCAAATTAAGAGACTTTAATGAGGAGGTGACTCACGGAACGGCGGGCACTGTAAGGTAACCAATATTATTCTGAGGCTCGCAGTAGCCAGAGGCTATCACTGCTGCTAAGGTTGAAGGAAACACAGAGCAATCAATACCCCAGGAGCCGGTAGGAGCTCGAGCAGGGGCAGAGGAGCTGCCCAGCTGCACCTGGACCTGTGGTGGGTCCCGTTTCTGCGCAGCTGAATGAAGCAAGGGAGGAAGAAGCCTGCAGCCCTCTCCTCCCGCTCTGCGATCTTTCAATGCCGGTTTGTGGTCCCTTCGGTTAGAATTGACCAGCAAACGGAGCCCAGCTAGTGCGTGAGTTAGAATGAATCTGGACGGCCAAATGGAGAGCATCTAGCAAATTTACGGTAGACACTGGTTGAAAGTGCTCCTTCTTCGTCACATATATTGCTAGACATCAATTACATCTGGGCTTTTTACTGGTTATTATGTGTATATTTTTATTTTTAATTTTTTTGTAACTTCTGCTTCGTAAGGCCTTCAAACGCAGGTTTGAGGCTGTGGCTTATTTTGTGTCTAACAGACAGCCCAGTGCACAGAGGCTTACATTCATTTTTCTTTTCGTTTCCTCCTTCATTGTCTCTCCTTTTGTTTTTTCTAAGTAAGATTTTATTTTCCAATTTTTCTCCTTCCATACGTCACACAATGCTGCAAAATCTGGTGACATTTTCTGTATCAAAAGCTTGTGCCGTTTATATTAATAACTTAACAATTGTCAATATGAGTCCTGAACAAATGATATAAAGCGTTACTAGATGGGAGCTAAGATCTGTAACACCAGCTGTTTAAATCAATGGAGTCATTGCCGGAACGTGGGGTAGGTGTCAGCGGACGTGAGAAAGCCGGAGTCATTTCAAGAACTAAACATTTATTTGAAAACGTATCAAATGCTATATCCTAACCCTTTGAAGTTCAGTTTTGTAAAACTGCATATTTGAATGAAATATAAATACACATTCACATCTTTTGAAGTTTCTCCGACATCAGTTTCTACGGATGCTTTATGTTTTGACTTACAAAAAAAATGTCTTTGGTGTTCTCTCTACTTCCCTCTACCCACTGCCCCCCGCTCCCATTTCTCTCTCCTGTCTTCAGCTCTATATTTATCACCTGAATAACATCTCCTAGTGTTTAGCCTTACAGGGCTTCTCCATCACCGTAAACAGCTGCTGTTTAAAATAAGATGGTCATTGCAGATTGAAGAATGGGAAGTAGAACTTGTGCAGGGAATTAAGGAAGATCATAGATTGACAGATTCCCTCAACAAGTCCACCCATGAAGGGTTAAGAAATAGGTTACTACAGACTTAGCTCCAACTTACACAGGCCTAAATCTGGCAAGGACACGCATTGAGTTTCATTTTTTAAAAAAACATTCTTCTTTAATGCTTCAAAGGAGCAGGTTTGGACAAATTGTTTGGGTAAAGGAATGATATATAGATGTAGATCTTGATACAGATCACTAAACAAAATGAAAATGAAAATGATTTAATGTCCCTTGGCAAGAGCTGCAGAAAGAGAGAATTCAGGGAATTTTTATGTAATATGTTACCATCATTTTTAATTTGTAATGCTTGATAGGACCGCGTATAAACTCAGGATATCCGCAATATGGAAATAAGGTTTGAACTCACAGTAAAGGTGGCAGGAGATGTAGCAGGAGAGATCCCTTTCGAGAAAAACATCATATAAATGCTGAGAGGAAGGAACCAAGAAATGATGGTCCCATTTTGCCACCTACCTAAGGTTCTAATGGGGGAAGTTACAACTGCGATGCTACTTACTCTTTGACGGTGCTGCGCTTGGACCTAATTTCTGTCACTTGTCATGGGGGTTGTTATGATTCTCTGGGGTTTTATGGTCGCTGTATAAAGTTAGAGTTGGAGTCAGAGAAGAATGTCACTTTTATGTGGGCTACTAGGGGCTTCTGTTACATTTTCATTTCCTCTCCCACCCTGTCTGTTCTATGGAAAAATAAAACACAGAACCAGTTCCTCACGTCAAGGCAGGAAGAGGCTCTTCCTCATTGAACACTAAATCCTTTTTCTTTCTTTTTTAAAATGTATTATTTTATCATTCAGTTACAGTTGTCTCCATTCCAACCCTCCCTCCCCCCCATTGCTCTCCCCTGCTCCATCCCACCCCTGCTCCCAGGGACAATCCCCACCCCACTGTCCTTGACCATGGAT
The DNA here is from genome assembly GCA_004027475.1 of Anoura caudifer. NCBI lineage: Eukaryota > Metazoa > Chordata > Mammalia > Chiroptera > Phyllostomidae > Anoura > Anoura caudifer. The sequence goes on from PVKU01017458.1 coordinate 3,428, forward strand.
CCTTTGTACCTCTTCCTTGACTTGACCCTTATGCTTCTTTAACCCATTATCCCACTCCTTCCTTCCTTCTGGTCACTGTCAGTTTGTTCTTTATTTCCACGTCTCTTGTTCTTTTTTGCTCATTTGTTTTGTTGATTAGGTCCCACTTATAGGTGAGATCATATGGTATTTGTCTTTCACTGCTTGGTCTATTTCACTTAGCTTAATGCTCTCCAGTTCCATCCATGCTGTCATGAAGGGTAGGAGCTCCTTTTTTTTTCTGCTACGTGGTATTCCATTGTGTAAAAATACCACATTGTTTTTGATCCACTCATTTACTGATGGGCACTTAGGTTGATTCCAGCACTTGGCTATTGTAAATAGCACTGTTGAACATAGGAGGGCATGAGTGCTTTTGAATTGGTGATCCAGGATTCTTAGTGTATAATCCCAGCAGAAAGCCGCTGGATCAAAAGGCAGTTCCATTTAGACTTGCCCTTGATGCCTTAGAAATTTAATACTCATATAAAAGTGCTCTGTGGTGAGAAAGACAATGTTTTATCCATTTTAAGTTTAATGTTTCACATTTTCTCCCTTAAGAAGTGAGGATGCAATGTATAATTGAAGGTATTTTAAAATAGCTGTAGTTCAGGCATTAATATAGTTGTCATTTCTTTGCATGTTCAAAAAAATGTTTTTTCCTGGTGGCATGACTGGATAACTGTATCTAGTCAATATACCTGTTAATAAATTGGCTGTGACCCATTTGAGGACAGAATATGTATCTTGTTTGTTGTCTAAAATCATGTATTGATAACTTCTGATATCAATTAAAAAAAGCCAGTGTACAAATGTGCCTAAGGAGTCAAAAATGTATATATGGTAGAAAATTTCCTAACAATACAGAGCATTCTTTTAAGAAATATTGCACCATTAAAGCTCTGGGTAGCACATAAACTGATATTGCATGGAAAAATAAAGACATTGATGATACCGATGCCATGACGAAGAAAGTAGTACTGTTCTTGTCTTTCCACCATAAATAACTAAAAATCTGGACTACTTTCAGATGCTGGACCACTGGTACCACAGGCCTGTGATCCTCAAGTGGGCAGAAGCAAAGAGGTAGCTCTATACTTGCACCCCATTTACACACGGAGCCACTATGTGCTTGGTGGTACAGGGAGGGGCAACCCAAGCAAAGCACTAGGCACTTTCTGAGTTGAGAAAACAGACATCTGAGTTCAGGAAAGTAAGTCAGTGAGAATGTTCAAAGCTGGCTATGCGGAAAAAGGTTTGAAAGATTTGCCCAGGGATCTTCTGGAGCCTGTCACTGAATAAGAAGCTCGAATGCCGAGGGTGACCGTCCATGAAGCCAGACAATGAATGTCAGAGAAGCTGAAAACTTAACAATCCCCAGAGCTCACATGCAGTTGGGACACATTCAAGTTCACGTAGAGCAGAAAATCTCCCTGTACCGCAGGGGCCTGTCATAGAAATCTCAGAAAGGTAATGCCTTAGGAGTGTGGATGAAATAGCTGTGGATTCGAAGCTCCTAGAGATCTTTCCAGACAAACCAGCACAATATCAAGCTAATCTGCAAGTAACAATTGCTAGCCAAAATGCAATTTCATATACTACAAAGAGTTGGTGCATGGGTGGTTCATTGGCAGCATTCTCATACACTATAAAGAAAGCAGTAAAATCCAGACACTCAACAACAATGCAGCTACAAATCAGGCATCATATTAAAAAAAATCACCTGACATATAAATAACAAGAAAATGGGACCCATAACTGGGAAACAATTTGGTCAATAGAGATAGACTCAGAAAAAAGAGAAAACAAGCAATTAGCAGGTAAAAACTTGAAATACTGTCAAAATATGATTAAGGATTAAAGGAAGATATGAGCATAACAAGAAGGGAATTAGAAGATGTAAAAAAAGAGTTAAGTACTACTTCTGATGATCGAAAATGCAGTACTTAAAGTAAAAATATACTGAATGAGCTTAACAGCAGATTAGACACTGCAGAAAAAATATCAATAAGATTAAAGATCTCGTGATAGAACCACCAAAATAAAGCAGTAAGAGGAAAGAAATAGAAAAAGAAAAGTGAACAGTGACTCGGTGAACTGTGGGAAAATATCATTAATTTAATGAGTAAGTTGGAATTCAGGGTATGATAAAAAATATTTGAGGACTTAATGTCTAAAACTTTTTCAAATTTGATGGACACTCTAAACACACAAATTCAAAGGAACAATATTCAAATAGAATATTCAAATATTCAAACAGGACAGACACAAAATTACACTGTGGCCAACCATAAAAAAATGCTGAAAAATCAGTGATGAAGAAAAAAACTGTTAAAGACATCCAGAGAAAAAAGAAAAAAAGAATCACCACTAACTTTCTATCATAAATGCAAGCTATAAGACAATGGGATAATGTTGTTAAAGTGATGAAAGGAAAAAATCACAAGTGTCAACTGAAAATTCTGTGCCCAGAGAAACTACCCTTCACAAATAAAGATAAAATACTCTGTCAGATGCATGAAAACTGAATTTGTAGCTGGCAGATATGATGGCCCACTTATAAATCAGTCCAAAGATGAGAAAATTCCACAGGTTTTGTTTTGTCTTTGCTTTTGTTCTTGTTTTAAGAAAGAAAATGTGGATCCCAGAAATGACATGAGAACCTCCATGTTCATCACTGGAAAAATAAGTTTTAGAATAGATTTTTAACTAGTTGCCTGCAGCAATTAGAAGAGAAAGTAGCAAAAGCAGCAGCCAGCATAAATTTAAAAACTACGAACAGTGGCAAACTCATCTCATTATTTTCCCTATTGGTTTACTTAAGAGGCAGAATAAAAATACGTGAAAAGCATAGCTTATCTTGATTTCCAAAGTGACCTTAACTAATTCCCTCATGATCCCCTCTGGGCAAGGTGGAAAATTTATGTATGATGACAATACACTTGAGCATTTTCTTAGCTAATGAAGGATTTTAATCTAAAAGGTTGATGATGAAGAGGAAAAATTCAACAATAGAAGTTTGTAATTATTGAGAGGAAACAGAAATTCCTAGAAGATATCAAATATTCTTTTATAAGAGAAAAATATTTTGAGGCTCATTAAAATGTAGATTCAGGCAGAATAGATAGAAAAAGATTGATTGATTAGAGAGTAAACTGCAGAAACAGTGTCCTTCAGTAAAATTTGACTTTTCTTGTGTCACTGTATTTCCCTGTGGCTTTATGTCTATTGGGGGAAAAAAGCATAACTTTTGGACTTTAAAATCCCTAGAACCTTTATAGTTTCAATGGTCTCCTTTCCTAATTTTCCATACTCACAAATCTATTCTGGTCTTTGGGATACTCTAAACTGGAGAGCTAAGACCCCCCGCAAAGCTGGGACCTGCAACATCACAACTCCAGATACTTTGTTTGAATTTGAAACTCAATTTAGCATTTTATAATAACTTGTTTCTGCAAGGTTTTTCTGAAGTGGTTAAAAAAAATTTATAAACTCTAGATAAAGGCAAATCCTTAATTAAACATGCTGTGTCTGCCTAGGTACACACTAGATAGAAAATTGAAAGGCTTTTAAATATTTAAGAGGGAGGAATATAAATTGGTAAGAGAATATTACTCAAGAAGACAGGATGCGTAAAGAATAGTCAGAGATTAATTATTTCTCTCCTCCCCCCAAATAGTAGACATAATTACCAATGATGATGAAGTTCAAGGCTTCATCTTTGTCTCTTACTTACTCCTCTTTCTGCAAGAACTGCTTTCATTGACTTATATGATATTTACTGGTAAAATATAAGTGATGGGAGGTCTTATCTCTCTCTGACACACACACATGCAAAGTACATAAGTACTGATATTTCCAGAAGAGGTCTGTAAGCCTAAGAATGTAGACAAGATGTGAAACCAAGCAAAGTAAAAGTATTAGAAAGGAGACTTCTAAATATGGTGAGGGTTACAGAATTAGTTGATTTTGGTCACAAATTAGATGAAAAAATGAAGGCTATGCCAAGTGAAATGAAGGAAAATGAACAGGGAACCAATAGTGATGCAAAGAAAACTGGGACTCAAATCAATGGAGTGGACCAGAAGGAAGAAAGAAACAACCAAATAAAATAGAATGAAGAAACAAGAATTCAAAAAAATGAGGAGAGGCTAAAGAACCTCCAGGACATCTTTAAACATCCCAACATCCGAATTATAGGGGTACCAGAAGGGGAAGAGGAAGAGCAACAAGTAGAAAACTTACTTGAACAAGTAATAAAGGAGAACTTCCTCAATCTGGCAAAGGAAATAGACTTCCAGGAAGTCCGGGAAGCTCAGAGAGTCCCAAAGAACATGGACCCAAGGAGGAACACACCAAGGCACATCATAATTACATTAGCCAAGATTAAAATGAAGGAGAGAATTCTAGAAGCAGCAAGGGATAAGGGCGCACAGTCACCTACAAAGGAGTTCCCATCAGACTGTCAGCGGATTTCTCAAAAGAGAACTTACAGGCAAGAAAGGGCTGGAAAGAAGTATTCCAAGTCATGAAAGGCAAGGACCTACATCCAAGATTGCTCTATCCAGCAAAGCTGTCATTTAGAATGAAAGGGAAAATAAAGTGCTTTTCAGATAGGTCAAGTTAAAGGAGTTCATCATCACCAAGCCCTTATTATATGAAATGTTAAAGGGATTTATCTAAGAAAAAGAAGATAAAAAATATGAATAGCAAAATGACAACAAACTCACAGTGATTAGTAACTGAACCTAAAACAATAACAAACTAAGCAAACATCTAGAACAGGAACAGGATCACAGAAATGGAGATCACATGGAGGGCTATCAGTGGCGAAGGGAAGAGGGAGAGAAGGGGAAAAGGCACAGAGAATAAGTAGCATAAATGGTAGGTAGAAAATAGACAGGAGGAGGGCAAGAATAGTATGGGAAATGTAGAAGCTAAAGAACTTATATGTATGACCCATGGACATGAACTAAAGGAGGGGAATGTGGGTGGGAGGGGGTATGCAGGGTGGAGGGGAATGAAGGGGGGAAAATGGGACAACTGAAATAGCATGATCAATAAAATATATTTAAAAAATAAAATGAAATAATATGGTGAGGATTAAATTGCTTAAAAAAGGACATATCAAGAAAAATGTTTAAGGAATATCAATACCTTGATCAGTTTCTGCATATTACTGGCTCTTAACTTGCAGTCTTATTAAACAAGACAAATGCACAAAATTACATTTTTATCCATCCTCAATACTACACAAGCAGTTTTAAAATATATTTTACAAATAAAAAATTTATCCTGAAAATTTTCTTGCTTGGGAACTTATATCTAAGCAGCAACACTTCCTCTTGTTGCCAGATTTCACCTGGAACTCCACTGTCACTTCAAAGCAGTAAAGTTTCAGCCTCCGACTGATCATTTATGCATAAGAAACAGGAAGAATCGTGAATTTTATGACTTGGAATATAAAACTAAGTTTGTTCCTTTAAGAGAGAACTTTTTGAATCCATTACGAGGCCCCAGGAGAAATGGTAACACTGAGAAGTCTGGCTATAGAGGGAGAATTAAGAATATTAACGACTATAGTTTAATGACATACCTGCTGGTGATGCTTAAATATGTACCTCTAACCCAGATCTCTACCCCGAGACACAACCCCGCACGCCTCGCTGCCTGTTCCCATTTCAACAGATGCTTCACAGGCAGCTAGCATTCTGCAAAAACGGAATTGTTTCCTCCTGGAAACCTTTTCATCTTATGTTTTCTGTCTCTTCTGAAAGGGCCCAAGGCATGATGTCACCAAAGAGGGTGGACAGTGCTGGAGCAGGCTGGTTTTGGGTCGAGATGGCCAGGGGAGGGGTGGGAGGTGGGGTGGGTGATGTGATCTTATGTGCTGGTCGTTGCGTTTTCCACGAAAACTACACTTTTTCTTTTCTTTAAGAAATTTCACAACTGGCAAAAAAAAAAAAAAAGGCTGTGAAATGTGTCGAAAGATTTGAGCTAATTTTATGTCTTATCAGGTATTGCATCTATCACAATTCTGTAAGTTATAAATTGTGGGGGAGTTCTGCCTCCAGGGCCCCCCTGGCTGCCACAGATGAGAATTAGTCTATTAAGACATGATCTGCTTGGGGAGGAAAGGCTGACCAGTCTCTCAGAGGAGAAGAGCCAAGAGCCTTTTCCTCAGTGGGCTTTTATTGGGTTTGTTTTGCACAGGAATACAGGCTCATTAATCATTGTCAGGCAGTCAGGGTCAAACAATAGATAACATACAAAGAACTCTGAGGGCCTATTTTGAGTCAGGGTCAGATAGCTAAAGAGCCATAAAACTTTGAGGAACAAACTCACTTCTTGCTTGGACCCTTATTTAATTGAGAGCATTCTAAACAAAGCAGATTTCACAGGACTTTACATATTCTTTCTTAGGCCTGATGGCCCTGGGGAACCCGCCCTTTCCAGCACAGAGTAGTACCCACCACCAGCATTGTTTCAGGCTTAAGGCATTGTCTCAGGCTTAAGTCAGGCAGGGGAAGTAAGGCAGCCAAGAGATTAGGAGACAGAATGACGACTCAGGCTATGTCATAGCTGAGGGTCCATCATCACCTTTTGCTGTAGCCCCCCAAGTCCTTCCTTGGGGCCTCCACATGATCATGCCTGTCTTAGGTCCTTCCCCTCTTGGGGAATCTTATCTGTCATTGGCTAACAGATCAATCATTAGGGGCCAGTTATAGATGAATTAAAAGGAGCAGAAGTGGCACCCCTGCCGGAGAGATAAGCCTTGTCTCCTTAGTGGCTTATGGTCCCAAGGTTGCTCATTCAGCCTTAGCCATGGGGGAGTTACAGCTCCTGAAACCAGGTAGGGTGGTTCCCAACGATAAATATTTTTCCTCTTCTGGGATTTGTGATTTACTATGGCAATATTTGCAGATGTATTGTAATAAGATACAGAATTTAAGGAGGTTCCATGGGCATGGGTCACCATGTCCCTTGATTCTATGCTTAAGATGCCACCATCACCTGCTATATGCTCCCAGACAGAAACCTCAGATTTTTCCTAAATGACACCCCTATCTCATAATCAATCGTGAACTACATTTGATCATGCCTCTCAGTATTGAAAGGTGTCTGGGTGGGATTCTGTTCACTGAAACCTACTCTTGTGTCTTTTTGGCTACTAAAGTTTCTCAATCTGGGGAGCATAGGCAAAAAAAATGGGAGGCCAAACCAAAAACAAGATATCACATGGAAGCTGTTAGTGATGCTCACCAAGTATTCCTCAGATTTTCCCCCTCCAGACATGGGGTTGGACGACATTCCCACACCATCTTTTGAAATGAAGTCTTCCTTTGGACAATGAAATGTGAGGGGAAGTGACAAGTGACATGTATCAGTTCCCAGTGGGTCCTTTAGAAGCCAATGAGGGATTCATCACATCTCTCTCGCTTCTACACTTATCTGGGAAGCGTACGCTGACCTAAAACTTGAATGTCTCAGGTTGAGCAATTGGGATGAAAAGACTCCCCATCTACTCACATGGGACATTGACCATAAGCAAGAAATACACTTTTGATGTGTTAGGCTACCAGCATTCAGAGTTTATTTGTTTGGGCAATATAAGGCAGTCTATCCTGACTGATACTTATCATTTAACTGACAGTGGAGCAAATACCTACCTAATATTTTTTCTCCCTCCTAGACTCCATGGAGAATTTCTCAGATGAAATTAGGTTGAAGAACAGTAGCTCTCACTGTTTTGCCCATTTAGTATAAAATGCCTGGGACTGCAGAGGGAACTGTTTCCATCAGCCATCTGACAAAGAAGGACAGGTCCATGCCTGTCCTTCAGTCATCTTCATCCAAACCATGCAATAGGACTCCTCTGCGAACATTTCATCAGGGTCTTTGTGGTTAATTGATACCTCTTGCCTTCTCCCACATCTCAGCATCGGGGCCCATATGTCCAGGCTTGTCTATGAGGAAATAGAATACTGTCTT
>PVKU01017459.1:0-11436 GCA_004027475.1 Anoura caudifer
TCAAAAATGGACAGATCTTCTGAACAAAATATTAACAAAGATATTGTGGCATTGAACAACACTCTAGATGAAATGGACTTAACTGATATATATATATAGAGAGAGTCCTTCATCCCAAAGAATTTAAATGCACATTCTTTTCAAATGCACGTGGAACATTTTCAAAGATAGACCACATGATAGGACATAAAACAAGCCTCAACAAATTCAAGAAAATTGAAATCATACCAAGCATTTTCTCCAACCACAAGGGACTGAAACTAGAAACCAACCCCAAGGGGAAAAACCCAAAACTCTCAAAATCATGGAGATTGAATAACATGTTATTAAGCAATGCATGGGTCAAAAATGAAATTATGGGAGAAATCAAAAAGTTTTGGAAACAAACGAAATGAACTCACAACAACCCAAAACTCATGGGACACAGCCAAGGCAGTCCTCAGAGGGAAGTTCATATGATAGAGGCCTACCTAAAAGAGACAAGAACATTTTAAACAAACAACTTAACCCTATGTCTACAAGAACTCGAGGAATAACAATAAAGACAGCCCAGAGCAAGTAGAAGGAAGGAAATAACCAAGATAAGAGCAGAATTAAATGACATAGAGACTAAAGCACAATTCTAAGGATCAATGAATCCAGGAGCTAGTTCTTTGAAAAGATAAACAAAATTGACAAGCCTTTAAGCAGGCACATTAAGAAAAAAAGAGAGAAGACCCAAATTAACACAATCAGAAGAAAAAGAGGAGAGATTACAATTGGCACCACAGAAATACAAAGGATTGTAAGAAATTACTAAGAACTGAGTGCCAAGAAATTTGAAAACCTAGGGGAAATGGAAGTTTCTAGAAAAATATAAATATAATCTTCCAAAACTCAATGAAGAAGAAGCAGAAAGCCTGAACAGACCAATAACAGCAGATGAAATTGAAGTAGTAATAATAAAAAAAAAAACCCGACACACAAAAGCACTGGGCCAGATGGTTTCACAGGGGTATTCTACAAAGCATTTAAAGAAGAGCTAACCCCTATCCTTCACAGACTATTCCAAAAAACCCAAAATGATGGAAGACTCTCAAACTCTTTTTATGAAGCCAGCATCATCCTAATCTCAAAACCAGATAAAGGCACAACAAAGAGAGAAAACTTCAGGCCCGTATCACTGATGAACATAGACACTAAAATCCTCAACAAAATATTGGCAAACTGCATCCAAAAATACATTAAAAAGATCATACACCATGACCAAGTGGGATTCATCCCTGGGATGCAAGGATGGTTCAACATTCGCAAATCAGTATATGTAATACATCACATAAACAAAAGCAAAGACAAGAATCACATGATCATATCAATAGATGCAGAAAAAGCATTTGATAAGGTACAGCACCCATTTATAATAAAAACACTGAGCAAAGTGGGAATAGAGGGAGCAGTCCTCAACATAATAAAGGCCATATATGAGAGGCCTACAGCCAACCTCATACTCAATGGGCAAAATCTAAAATCTTTTCCACTAAGATCAGGAACAAGACAAGGTTGTCCACTTTTACCACTTCTATCCAATATAGTATTGGAAGTCTTAGCCACAGTGATTAGACAAGAAAAGGAAATAAAAGGCATCCAAATGGGAAAGGGGGAAACAAAATTATCATTGTTTGCAGATGACATGATAGTGTACATAGAAAATCCTATAGACTCGGCCAAAAAGCTGCTCAACCTAATAAATGAATTTGGCCAAACAGCTGGATACAAAGTCAATATCCAGAAATCAAAGGCATTTTTGTATACCAAAAAATGAGACTGCTGAAGCAGAAATCAAGAAAAAGTCCCTTTTGATATAGCAAAAAGAAAAATAAAATACCTAGGAATAAACCTAACCAAGGAGGTAAAAGACCTGTATGCAGAAAACTACACAACACTGAAGAAAGAAATCAAGGAAGACACAAACAAATGGAAACATATACCATGTTCATAAATTGGAAGAATTAATATCATCAAAATGTCCATACTACCCAAAACAATTTACAGATTCAATGTTATACCTATTAAAGTACTAATGGCATATATCACAGACATAGAACAAACACTTCAAAAATGTATATGGAACCATAAATGACCTCGAATAACTGCAGGAATTTTGAGAAAGAAGAGCAAAGTAGGAAGGATCACAATACCTGATATCAAATTATATTACAAGGCCACTGTAATGAAAACAGCCTGGTACTGGCACAAAAACAGGCACATGGACCAGTGGAACAGAACAGAGAGCCCAGAAATAAACTCAAGTCTCTACAGTCAATTAATATTTGATGAAGGGGGCAGCAACATAAAATGGAGTAAAAATAACCTCTTTGAAAAGTGGTGTTGGGAGAACTGGAAAGCTATATGCAAAAAAATGAAACTCGAGCAACACCTTACACCATACACAAAAATAAACTCAAGGTGGATAAAAGATTTAAATATAAGCCATGACACCATTAAAGTCCTAGAGGAGAACATAGGCAAGAAAGTCTCAGATATTTCACACAGCAACATTTTTACTGATATGTTCTCTAAAGCAAGGGACATAAAGGAAAGAATAAACAAATGGGATCTCATCAAAATAAAAAGCTTCTGCATGGCTAAAGAAAACAGTACTAAAATAAAAAGAGAACCAACTGTATGGGAAAACATATTTGCCAATGATACCTCAGACAAGGGCTTAATCTCCAAAATATATAAAGAACTTACATGACTCCACTCTAAGAAGACAAGCAACCCAATTAAAAAGTGGGCAAAGGACTTGAACAGACACTTCTCCAAGGAGAACATACAGAGGATCCAGAGACACATGAAAAGATGCTCAGTATTGCTAGCTATCAGAGAGATGCAAATTAAAATCACAATGAGATACCACTTCACACCAGTCAGAATGGCCATCATAAACAGAGCAATAAACAACAGTGTTGGAGAGGTTGTGGAGAAAAGGGGACCCTAGTGCACTGCTGGTGGGATTGCAGACTGGTCTAACCACTATGGAAAGCAATATGGAATTTTTTTAAGAAAACTAAAAAGGGATCTAGCTTTTGACCCAGCAATTCCACTGCTAGGATTATATCCTAGTAACCCTGAAACATCAATCCAAAAGAATCTATGCACCCCAATGTTCATAGCAGCAGCATTCACAATAGCCAAGTGTTGGAAGCAACCTAGGTGCCCATCAGTAAATGAATGGATCAAGAAACTATGGTACATTTACACAATGGAATTCTATGCTGCAGAAAGAAAGAAGCAGCTCCTACCCTTCGTGACAGCATGGATGGAACTGGAGAGCATTATGCTCAGCGAAATAAGCCAGGAAGTGAAAGACAAATACCATATGATCTCACCTTTAACAGGAACCTAACCAACAAAACAAACAAGCATAATATAACCAAAGGCACTGGAGTTGAGAACAGGCTGACAGTCACCGGAGGGAAGAGGGGAGGGAATTTCAGGGGAAAAGGGGAATGGTTTGGAGCAACAAGTCTGAAAGACACATGGACAAACACTAGGGGAGTTGGATATGGGAGGGAGGTGGGAAGGGTTGGGGCAGTGGGCTGGTACAGGAGTAAAAGACAGATAACGTACAAGACCAAAAATTAAAAAAAAAAAAAAAAAAAAAAAAAAAAAAAAAAAAAAAAAAAAAAAAAAAAAAAAAAAAAAAAAAAAAAAAAAAAAAAACAACTATGGGACATTTACATAATGAAATACTACTTTGCCAGAAAAAAAGAAGAAAATTTTACCCTGTGCAACATTATGGATGGACCTAGAGAATATTATGCTAAGTGAAATAAGCCAGTCAGTCAAAGACACCATATGGTTTCACTTATATGTGGAATCTAATGAAAAAACTGAACTAACAAGGAAAATGGGGACAGACTCATAGATGGCAAGGATGACAGCTAGTTGGGGGAAGGAGGTGAGGGAGGTAGGGATTGAGCAGAAAGGAAAGAGGATTCATGGGTATGGACAACAGTGTGGAGATTTCTGGGGGATGGGGGTATAAGGGGACTCAATGGGAAAATGCAGTAAAAAATAAATAAAAAATAAAGTGACTACAAAGTAAAAAAAAAAGAAATTGGCAATTTCTTAACTATTATTCCATAAGGTCATATAGCTCAAATAGTACAATAACATACTTCTCTAGTTGCTTAAACAGTAAACACCACTAGACATAAATTGAATTATTCTCTGCAATGAAGCTCTAGCATTAATAAATTATGATTGATTGAAGGATGTTTCCTATGAAATGAAGTATGTTTGCTGCTCTCTTAGCTCAAAGATTTCATTCTTTTGACTTCCTGTAGAAATATTAGGATAAAGTGAAAGTAGATATGTTTATATTTTTAATCTCTGAAATGATATCAAATACATAAATATATAAATATGTATCTATATAAGTATATATATGTCATTAATATAAACATAAAAAATGGTTTCTGTTTTTTTCTGGAACCATGTAAAATTTAAAAAAATTAACACAATACAAAAACCAAGTATATGAAGTCTGTCCAGAAAAAGTCCAGCCAGTGTTAATATAACAAGAAAAATTTGCATGACATTGATGTAACCTGTCAGCCAACCAAGGAAAGTGGACTGGAATGGAAATTTTTATCCATGCCCTTTTAAGCCCCATTCAAAAATCCGCATTGTTAATAAGTGTATATTTAAGAATATTAGCAAACTCTTTATCTTACTTGAATCTATTTCAATTATTTAACTGATCTATCAAAGCTTTATTGTTCACTAAACATAGAGTGGCTAACATTTATGTATTTTAACAGTTGTTCAGGTTGCTTGTTTTATTAAATATGTTTTGTTAAATAATAAGGATTATATTGCATTTAATCCAATGAAAAGGTACTGTAATGAAGTGGCAAATTGTTGCAGTGCAGGGAAGTATTTTAAACCTTAATTACTTCTTTTTGCTTTCAGATAATCAGTTAGGAGAGTCTGGCGTGCACACTTAAAAAAGAAAAGTAGAAGAGCATATAGCTGAAGAACCAAAATGTTAATAGTGGAGTTTCTTAACTTTATAGATATTTGAAATACAAATGTCTGTTTTTTAAATACAGTTCTAAATTAATGGCTAAAGAGAGGCTTAATTCATAAGAAAGAAAACTCGGATGCAAAAAAAAAAAAATAAATAAAAAATAAAACCCACCAAACTTACTCTTTTAAGCCCCAGAGAAATGTAGCACATTTATCAGCTTTGAGTGGATATCATTGTGTTTATAACAGAGTGGAGGCACCATGCAATTTTGCTTCTGAAATTGGTTTATATAGATGACTGGTTGCTGTGAAGTGTGTGTCAGAGTTCCATGCAGCTGTTATGAAGTAGTACAATTGTCATCGCTTCTTACATGGTTGTTGAGAAGAGCTTGAGAGCCCAGCTCAGTCAGCTGTTGAATAGATAACCCAACACAGTTAACGTGGCATACATTGTAAAGAATTACATGCCTGCTACAATGAGCTTTGGGCCTTTGGTCTAGATAATAATCCTGGTGGTTGTACCACGTGTAGTGGCTGTCTGATCACTCAGATATAACTGACGAAACATAAAGAAAAATGTCAGTCGACTGAAAGAAAAATGCCGCTGCAAGTTTGTTTAAGGTTCATGTAAACGGCTATGTGTATTTTTTAACCCCAAGTCTGCCAAGAACTTGACTGCCAACTTCAATGTCTTACGCTGAAATACAAGACTTAGAGATGATTACCCATTTAAGACTGCATTTAAATAAGTTTTTGTGCATGAAAGCCCCGTCTCTCACTTTTGGTTATAGAGATGAGCATTTACGTTTCATAGAAAACAAAGCCTTTTTGAGAAACAACTTAGACATACAATGTATAAATGAAACAATACCAGAAATGATCATTATTGGCAACTTTTGAGTAACTATGGCATTTTACTTTATATTCTAAAAGCAATCAGAATGGCGATGTAGATATTTTGGGTGATTATCAATTTTAATGAAACAAAAACATGGGAAGAAATACCACTATTTGCCACTTAAGTTTAGACACAAACACTGGGATAGTTAACATGTTAAATTGATCTGCTTGAAACTCAGAAGGGATGAAAACAAATAAAGTTATAGGATTTCCAACCTAAAGCTTCTATTTCTTCTTCTTTTTTTTTTTTTTTTTTGCACTCCCTAACTCATGTTTCTGGACTTGGTTGTCACAGTCCAGATGGCATGTCACAAACGAGGCTGGAACTGGGGCTGCCTTGATTCCTATGTTCATTGGGAGGATTTACAGCTATAACATCTGTTTAAACTTGGTGAATTTTTTTCATATCTGGTAATTTATACCTTCAAAACCCATAAGCTCATCTCCTTAACCTCAACAAATAGCCACTTTGCCAACAAATAATGCAACTAAAAATAAAGACAATAAAATCCTTCTTTTGTTTTAATGTTCCACATGAAAGGAAACTGAGTTTTCACAACTTAAGCTAACTTCAGGTTCTTATTATCTGTAACTAGATTTCACAAATGTGTACTCAGTTTTCTTTCAAAAAGCACTTAATTAGGGATTTAAATATTGTAGTAAATTCCAAAAACAAGAAAATTTATTTAGTCATTTCTCCCAATTTCACATTCTTAAAGTCAGAAAGAACTTTGTCTTTTAGCTCAGCTTTTTACAGGAAGGACGAGTCACATTTACACTTGTATAACTGATTTTTTTTTATAACAATAGTAATAGTTTTAACTATCTGAGAAAGCTTTTTAAAAGTATACCATAACCATTAAAACATGTTTGCTTTAACTCTTATTTTCATTACCTATGTTTCTGGGGATATTTTCTGATTATCACATTCCTTAGTGTTTCTCAAAATACAGTCCAAGTACCAACTTCATCAATGTCCTGATACAAAATTGTGAAGATTTGGGCTTAATAAGCTGCTTCATTTTCCAAGGTCCTCCATATACACATTACAAATCAGAGGATTTTCCTTACATGACTATTAAAACATAGTATTAACTGGTAAAAATATTTGTAAATCCATTAGAATATATGGTAGTTTTTTGTGATAAGTATTTTTGTAAAAGAATATTTTGTCATTAAGACTATCCCCAAATGATCAACTCACATCTACTTAACTTCAGTTAATTGTGTCTTTAAGTTATGACCTTCCCCCAAGTATTCTCCTCTCAAAAATAAACTCTTCAAATGTTAGCTTTGCTTATTGCTAAAAAACTGTAAAGCACGATAGTGGCCAAACAATAAACAAATGATATTGTTCTCAGTCCCCTCTTCTATGGTGTCAATTTAAAATTTCCAAAATAGAAATACTTGGATATTTTGTGTTATAAAAGTTGAAATGAGAAAGCTTTAGTATGGCCACAAAATATTTTCAATTTCTCGCATCAAATGTGAATCTTTCCCAAGCCCTGGGATCTAAGCTGGCCTTTGATTTAGTTTTGACCAATGGCATGAGGACAAAAGGACTTTATGTAACTTTTGAGCCTAAGCCTCCAAAGTCTTAAAGGTTCCAGTCCTGACTTGAAACACTGCCTTTCTGTATGTAACCTGAACTACCCTGCTAGAAAATTATATAAAGAAGATTCTAGCCATTGTATTTTGCAGGCCAAGTTACTACCAGACTCACAGTGAGTGTGTCTTGGAATATTAATTTCTGGTTAATCCTCTAAGTAACTGATTTCACACAAGTAACACCAAACAGCAGAAAAACTACCCAGCTAACCCAGACCAAAATATAGTCATGAATAAATAAATACTTCTTATTTTGAGCTACTAAGTTTTGGTGTGGTTTGTTGCATGACAAGATAACTAGAAGAGATGATGCTTGTTCTGATGATAATTTTTCTTTGAAAACTATTTTTGCATGCACTGGACAGATGGCTCAGTTGGCTGAGCCTCGTTCCCTACATCAAAAAGTTGCAGATTCAATCTCCAGCCAGGGCCTATACTTGCAGGTTCGCTCTCCAGTTGGGGTGCATATGAAAAGCAATGGATCAATGCATCTCTCTTACACTGATATTTCTCTCTCTCTCCACCCTTCCTCCCTCTAAAAATAAATTCAATAAACATATCTTCAGGTGAGAATTTTTTTTAAAAATTACCATTTCAGAAAAATTTTGTTTGTGTTAATGGCACCATGATTATCATGATAATAGCAATTTTATTTCAAAATATGAACTTGTATTTTAACAATTCTTATTCTAAATGCAAGAATTTAAACACGGGTATAGTAACAGAATCCTAAATATTTGTCTCAGTGTTATCAAATAAGCCATCTGAATAATAATTATTTTTTGATTTACTGTGTTGAAAAATACTTGTTCTTGTTTTGTCTAAATAAAAATTATTTTTCAATCTGAATAATTAACTTTTTAAAATATATTGGTTATGTGACTACGACCATACCACCCTGAACACACCCAATCTCGTCTAAAATATATTGGTTATGTTTGCTTACTTAGAGAAAGAAAATTTATTCTTCTCTTGATATAATAAAATTGTTCATTGCCTCAACTTGATAGTTCCTACAGAAGACATATTTTTTTAATATATTAGACCCAGTCAGAACCAACCAGTAAGGAAAAAGTGACACTTTAAATATTTATTCTTGTTTTTTAAAATCTATTTCAATGTTATGTTTTGGCTGACCCTAAAGCTAGTCAACAAATTGTTAAAACATGCCAGTCAGTGCTAAATATATAGATTTTGACAGTGATTTTTATAGAGATATTTCATGTATTCAAGCCTGGTTGAATTTTTGAGCAGTTAGACCAGGTTATAGTCTAAAAGTATAATACATTTCTGTCTTCCTTTTGAGACAGATGTATTGGACATTTATGATTTTGAGTTTTCCCTTTCCTTCACCCATCACTTCTTTTGAAGGCTGAACAAAAAAGTGGGTAAGTCTCCATTAGAGATTCTAAGCTGGAATCATTACCAGAATTTTGTTTCAGTGGAAGATGCTTAGCAACATCCTGCTCAAGATGTATATATTCTTGTATAAGAGACCAAGTTCATAATTTGGAACACATTACTTGATGTAAACATGCTTCTGACAAAATAAGCAAGCAAAAAGACAAATTCAGAAAACAAGAAGGCAACAATAAAAAAAATACAACAAATTGTTTAGCAAATCTATGGCAATCTTCAGATTAATTTTAACAATTAATAAAAAAGATTTCTGGAAAATAGTTACTGAGAATTATGCATTTTTTTCAAGTTTTCTTTTTCTTGAATTTTTTTAGACTTCCTCATTCATTAAAAAATATTCATCTAATATTAATCATATTTGCAACTGCCCAAATTTATGTAAGAATATAATTGCAATTGTATATTCTGAGTTTATTAATATAATTGGGAAATTAATAAATTATATATTTTTAATACTTAGGCAATTTTGAAATATGAAACCTGTTGTATAATTTCTATGGCTAACACACAAAATAAATGAGTGCCTGAGAGGGACAACTAGAAAGTCTTTGGTTCTCAGGCCTAGTATTACACAACTGTAGAGTCGTCTATGCTTCAGAGAGTATGTGTTAAAAATTTAAAATTAGAATAATTCACAGGTTAGATAGAGAAGATTATTACCTACCAGATCAATTTCCAAGCACCAGTTAATTTCAAAGCACTCATTCCTGTTGGTGTGTGACTCTCAGCCTCCTCACTCTCAAAGTAGGCACTTGCTGTGATCCCAGCAGGAAGCCCAAGTTCAGTAGTACATTTAGGATCAACCTCTTAAGCCCAGGAGATGCTAGGGATTGCTCAAATATGAAACATTTATTTAGAAAAGGGTTTTTAAACATGCATGTATTGTTTGAAATTTGGCTTCTCACAAAATATTATCATACACAACCCTGAGATTTGCTGAGATTAGACTTTGACTCCCAGATTTTTTTTACACTCAGTTTTGCTGAGCTTAACGTTTCTGCTCTTGGCAGTAAAATAAAATAATATGAATTATTTGGGAACAGCTAAAAAATTTTTTTCACAAGAATTTTGTCCTACTATGGATATACCGATAGTAATTCTCATGACCATTTGAAGTATGTTTTCAATAACTCATGTTTTGATGAATTGGTAATATAATCTGGTCATATGAAGGCATAGATACATTCACTAATTTACTAGTTCAACATGTTTACTGAGCAACTACTACGTGCCAGACTCTCTTCTAAGCTAAGGAGACAGCAATGAACAAAACAGACAGTGTTCCTGTTATCAGCGTACTTAGGTTCAAGTCGGGAAAGCAGTCATTTAAAGTATGTAGTAAGTAAGTATAGATGTGCACACACACGTAAAGTCAGGCACTGATGGAGAAAAAGTTGCGATAGCAATGAAAGAGTATGTAAAGAGAAAACTTATCTTTGATAGTATATTCAGAGATCTCTCTACAAAGGGTCTGAGAATTTCCCACAGTCCTGAATAAAATGAGAAAATGAGCCAAGCAAATATCAGGGGAAATAGCATCCAGACAGAGGTGTTAAGAGGAGAACTTACTAGCGGTTTCCCGGAACAAGGAACAGGTAAAGCTGACATGACTGCATGTGTATTAGATTTTGCTGGTTACTTTAAAGAAAAAAATTCCATTCAAATTTTAATTAAACTTATCAGAAATTTTGTTCCTCAGCCTCACTTCAATCAGATATATTCTATGTAGCAGTCTCTTCTGAATCACTTACACATCTTCCATGTTCTTCTGTAGTTATAAACTTCAAAACTGCACATTGCACTGCCAATGGCCTACCCTCTGAGGAGAAGGACAGTTACAATGTTTCATCTAGATGTCTGTGTGTTACAGAACTGCCTGTGCTGTTCTGGAACAGCCATGGGGCTCCGTTGCCCACCGACAAAGAGTGGGACTCCCAATGCAACAGTTTGGGGAAAAAGGAAAGGTGTTTTATTCACAAGTTATACAGATTCAGAATAATGACATATTTCTGCTGTTAAATCCCACTCCCTTTAAAACACCCCAAAACACATAGTCCTGCCCTGCTTTGCCAACCCACACCAGTCTCAGAATATACCAGGCAGAGGTACTGTCTTTCAGAAGTCTGTGGCTCAGCATTTCCAGTCAAAGTTCAGCATTCTGTTACAGAGCAACAGAAAAGGTTCTCGAGACTGGCAAAACACTTCCAAAGCCTCACTTTCTCGAACCTGAGGGGTCAGTCTGCCACGGGCAATTAAGATCCCGGACGAGCCCCCAAAAACTGTTACAGAGCAACCAGAAGGTCCATTATTGTCCGCCGCCTTATGGAAAGATGCCTCTCAAAGCCAGAGATTTGTGAAAAGGAAGGGAAATGTTTATTTAATGCTATACAGAGTTAAAGTAGCGACTTAACTTCATTAAAATATCAAAGTCCTTCAGGATACCCACAGACGCCCACAGTGCCTCCTATCTCCCTCTGCCCTAAGTCAGGGTAC
>PVKU01017460.1:0-11431 GCA_004027475.1 Anoura caudifer
GCTGGAGCTGTCAAGAGGTCCCTGGGTCAGGCCAGGGTGCACTCTAGGTATTTCTCCTTGGTTATATTCATTCTGTGACCGTCTATTTGACATAGGAACTGTTTTGTACCGCTTCAACGTAATTAGAGTATTTGTGAGATTTCCATTAAAAATAAAGATGGTGATACTCCTATAATTAAATTTTGGATAATTCTTTGACACATTTTATTTTTAATCTCTCTACTATATTTATGTTTAATGTATTTTAGAATTGTATGACAATTCAATCTCTTACTGAAGCCATTAATGTTCAACTGGTGTCCCAGAGAACTGCTGGATGTGGTGGGAAATCCCACAATTTGGGGACCAGGAGTGTCAGATTTTAGTGTGCTGGTGAGCGTGGTCATATTAGTCTGACGAAAGGGGTCATAGAAGATGGAAAACACAGTAGAAACACTTCTCTACAAGAGAGGAGGAAAACTGCATTTTTTTTCTTCATAAGAACACTCTGCCTATGAGAAGGAAAATACCCATCCTTTAAATATTCACATAGTGCTATAGCAAGACCAAACATTTTGTGAGCCCCCAAGCAATGCTTGATAAATTTACATGAATTCCAGTGATACACAAAGTTTTGTAAAAAGTCCTACCTGTGGACGATTACACTCACTGATGAATATAAACCTCCAATGAGACACCACTAATTCAAAGCCCTTTGTAGGGTCATCCTCACAGAACACATTCCAGGAAAACACCACTGTAACACCTCAATATTTTCCCCATTCAGTAGAAAAAGTTGGTACCCATCAGACTCTGGTCAACAAGAAATGTGCAGTTTTTCTAAGCAGAATGTAATTCAGGGACCTATTTCTTGGGCCAGAGGAAGGAATTACAGTTTTCTTGACTCTATTTATCCTGAGAATAAATATGCAGCTCTTCTGTTTCCTTGTGCCTGATTGTACCTACTGACCTGTACTGGAAAGTATGCCTTCCTCCTAAAATAAGCAGCTTTCTCGAGCTTCATTCTCCTAATAAGTATTTATAGGTTCAACATTTATTTAAATTAATCAGGTTACAGAGTTTTATGATACAATTTTGTGTAAGTAGAAACAATACAACAGTATATATATTTCAAAATAGCACTTTCTGTGGAACACGAGCGCTCCCTTTTTAACTGCCTACACCCACCATTTTAGCAATACATGTCAGGATTTTGAGGTTTATTCCAGGGTCCTTGTGCTTTTCAGTCCTCCCTGGAGGAACAATTGTAGTTTCCCATCCCTAATACATTGTGTGTATAATAAGGAATTTCACCAGAATCATTTAAGTTAAATGGACCCTTATGTTAAATGGCCAGAGAGTCATGTCCTTCATTTAGAGTGTGCCACGGTTTTCAGTTTTAACTTCAGGTGCATCCTCAAATTATTTTCCAATGTTCAGTTTAGGACTCAGGGATGAAGCACAGTCACACTTTTGAAGTCCTGCCTGCAAATCAGTTCCTTCATTTTTGAAGTCAGGACTATTGAAATAAAATGTTAAATGCAGTGAAAATTAAAATAACCTATAAAAGAAATATGTTTATTATTTTGTGATGGGAACAATTTATAGGTGTAGGAGACTGAATGTCCTAATGTTAAAACTGCTAATGTTAACATTGAGAAAGAAAATGATACACATCTTTTTGACATGTAATCTGAACATGAAGAAATGCTAAACAACAGGCTATATGTTAATGTGGTAAATAATGCAAAATGAGATTCCCTAAAACATAATCTACAGAAAGGGCAGTTTAAAACTGTAAAAAACAATGTAGCATTAAGAACAGAAAAAAGTCAGGAAATATTTTCAAAACAAAATGATTTTCCTAATATGGTCCAAATTCCCAGCTTTTCTTTTGGAGAAAATTCAAGTCCAAACCACATGAAGATACCACCTTTCAATTCTTACAACTAGTGTCCTCAAAAACAGCAGAGACAAGCTTTGGTGAGAGGATGGAAAAGGGAATCCTAGCACACCATTGGTGGGAGTGTAAATTGGAGAATCCACTACAGAATGAGTGTAAACATCCCACAGATTACTTTAGACAGGAAAACCACTTGATCAATACATCCCAGTCAGGAAATATATTGATAAAAGTGAATTGCTGCCTGAAAGAGATACCTCCATACCCATGTTTATTGGAGCATTATTTACAAAGCCAATACACAAAAACAACCAAGATGTTCAACAACATACCAATACTTCAATAATATTTTATACATAAAGACATTAGAATGGAATATGCATTATACAACCATACAAGAAAAAAATGTTGCCTTTGTACTAACATGCATGAACTGTGAGAACATTCTGCTAAATGAAATAAAGCAGAGGTAGGAAAATTGTATAATCACTCTTATATATGTGTAATCTAAGGTAAGAAATCCTAGGGGTTCTGGTCAAGATTCCAGGTACACACTCAAGTGCTCCATCAGCACATCAGAATTACAACTAAACTACAGAACAACCATCATTCATAAACACCTGAATTCTAGCTGAATAGAAGTCCCAGAAATAAGCAAATAAAAGACTACATGGAAATAGGTAGAAGGAGAAAAGATTTGAAAATTGTTGCTGCCACTAACCCGCAGCCATGTGATCTTTAAAAACTGGGAGAAATAACTTGGCTGCAGAAGTTCCCGCTGAAGAGTGAGGGTTCCCAGCCCAACACCAGAACCCTCTCTCACACGTGCCACGGGTAGGAAGACAAGTCTCCATAACCTCTGGCTGTGGAAACCACTGAGGGGTTGGCGGAAGGACACGGCAGGTACCTAGAGACCCATGTGTTCCTCTTAAAGGGCATGAACATGGAATTAGAAGGACTCAATCACCCTGAGCTGCAGAATCATGGCATTAGTTGGACGTGCAGAGAGAAAATGAGTGATCTGGCATCACAGTGAGAGCTGCAGGGGCTCTCATGAGACAGATGTGCTGTCAGAGGTAATTGTTTCTATTCTGAAAGCACACCCACCACTAACATGAGACTCAG
The DNA here is from genome assembly GCA_004027475.1 of Anoura caudifer. NCBI lineage: Eukaryota > Metazoa > Chordata > Mammalia > Chiroptera > Phyllostomidae > Anoura > Anoura caudifer. The sequence continues at coordinate 3,008 of PVKU01017460.1, forward strand.
TAGGATGGGCACCATACCTGAGTCTCTACCACCTGCCTACAGCTGGTAGCTCTGCTCTCCTGACTCCCTGATACCTTGCCCCACCAAATCTGCAGGCTTACCCAAGCTCTTTCCGGTGGCTATTCCATAACATCTGGTGTGTCTAGTATCATGCTTCAAACATTTGTAATATCTATCAAAAAGGCCGCATCTGTCTTCTACATATCCTGTAACACTTGCTGTGTGGCCCATGGCCTGATACCATCAGCAGCAGGCCATTTTGCACAGCTTGACTTCTTCTGGGCACCTCTAAGATAATCTAAAGTAGCAGCCACCTGAATATCTTTTTGTATCTCATAGTAAGTCACCTAGCAGGGCAGAAGTGGCAGTGCAGGTGGACACTCAAAGCTAGGACATCTGGCAGACAACTACACTCACAACATAGCACCACCCAACCACCTCCTTAGGTAAAAACTGAAGAAGCAGCCTCAGTGGTAACCCGAGTCATAATGAAGTAAGTCTGGCTTTGAGGGAATGACCCCAGAACAGTAGATGTGCCACAGTACTTTCAGTGAAAGGTCAGTTGTTGCTATCAGTCCTCATAGTCAACTGACCTAGGTATAAATCCATCCCATTAAAGTACAAAAGAAATCAAGGCTAAATTGTAATGGCAGTGTGTACAGTGGCCACAATGGAAAGGAGGGTACCAGTGGAGCCCCCAGCTCTGGTGAACAGGGAGACTGTGCCAGTGGATTCTATAGGGCCCTCACTATGTAAGCCCACTCTACAAAGAGCAAGCAACATAGCAGCTCCACACAATACATGGAAGCAAACACAGGGAGGTGGCCAAAATGAAGATTAAAAACCTTGTCCTAATTGAAAGAACAGAAAGTAGAGACATTGAAATTAAGAACAATGTGATAGTAACCAGAGGAGAAGTGGAAGGGGATAATGGGGGGAAAGGGGGAAGGGTTTTCAGGAACAACTGTAAAGGACACTTGGAGAAAACCAAGGGTGGATGGAATTAGGGGAGGGAGGTGGGGATGGCTAGGGTGGAGGGGAATGGTGGGGAATAGATACAGACCACTGTACTTGAACAACAATAAAATAAAAATAAAGAAATGACCACATTTTTGGTAAAGAAAGAAGATAATGAATATTCAGTAAGCAACCAGATGTCACTACTACAGACCTGGATTCTAAAATTAGTCCAGATTAAAGTCTTTGATTCCTGCCCCATGTCAACTGGTAACAGTATAGAATATTCAAGATGTATTGCATGGTAATGTGAATCTATAAAAAAATAAACTTTATTGGAGTAATTTTCAAAAGAAATATTAATCAGAAATCTGAGGTTATACTTGTGTACACTTTAAAAAATTATTTTAGTGTTGTTCAAGAACAGTTGTCTCCAGTTTTAAAATTAGCATTTTCCCTGCTGGTGTAGCTCTGTGGGTGGCATGTGGGCTGATAACTGAAGGGTGGACAGTTTGACCCCAGTCAGGGCACATGACTGGATTGTGGACCAGAACCCCAGTGGGGCCATGTGAGAGGAACCACACATTGAAGTTTCTCTCCCTATCTTACTCTCCTCTTCCCTTCTCTCTAAAAATAAGTAAATAAAATATTTCTAAAATATAGTAAAAAATTAAATTACCATTTGTTAAGCACAGCACTTTGGTACTGGATAATGAGCAGCAGTTATATAAAAGACCACAAGAGAAACTGAAAGAGACATCTTTATTCCCAAGACCCTGGGAGACCTATGCAGCAGGTTTGCAGTGGCTACAGTGAGGATATGGCCAGATGCTGGGAAACTGTAGGAGATCCCAGGACATGTGATTTAATTCAGGGTCATGTGCAGAGATCTTTGTGGTTCTGGAGCTAAGTTTAGATTGCTCAAAACAAAGAAAAAAACAACATCTTGGTAATGAGTGAAGAGATTTTATCTAATGGCCATGTTTGGTGAAAGCCCCAGGTGGAGGGAAGACTGTTGCTCACAGCAGCTGCCAGGAAGTCAGGTCAAGAAGGGACATTTAACTGTGACTCTGTGAGATGTTCTCTACTGTGTGGAATTGCAGCAGAAGTTACTGGCAGTTCAAGACTCCTAGTTGCAGAAAATAAATTCCATCAATAATGCCAGCAATATTATAAAGTAGCTTAGCTGAACTCTTCAAAGAGCACATATCATCTATTGTAATTATTAGAATGGCCCATTAGGTACAATAAAACATATCAATAATGGGGAATTGTTCACATTATTTAATGTCTAAGGACACCAAGAAAACAAATGTTAATGCCGTAACTGCACTGCATTACCACATGACACTTTGTTATCTATAAACTTGATAATGTTAGAGATGTAAACACATTCCAGTACATTCACCTTTATTAATAAAAATATAAATTCACACATTATCTAAATAAAGAATCAATAAAATTGTGTTACCATTTCTCAACAAAGACACTGCAAACCTTTGGGGAGTGTTACTGTTCTTGTATATTATGATCTCATAGTGCAGTTTTCTTTGGTTTCTAACTGGAGGCTCACTGTTGAGCAAACATGGATGTACAACAGTGTTATGCACTGAGAGATGAACTCTCCATATTCCCTCACAGATCACTGATGCCTTTTTTATTCCAACCACATCAACTAATATTCAACTATGGCTATGATGAAGATACATCAGCATTTTAACAAATTGATATTTTCTTTAAAGGGATGTTTAAAAAAGTAGTTAAAATTTATAGCATTTCTATGTCTTACTATAATGCAAAATAGCAGGACTTCCATCGTAACATACAACAAAATTCAGAGTAACCTAAAAACAGCAACATCAGATACACTTTTTCATACATTGGGCATTATAGTGTCCTCAATCTTATATACAAATGCAATTATGAGTGAAGCTCACCTAATATACAAGAGTTCACAGGTTGTTAAGGAACCAACAATCAAACCACTGATTTCACACTAATCAGGAATAAAATTATAGTAGCATCAATTGATAAGAGACTGGAATCATTTTAATATTTCCTTCTCAAAATATTTCAAATGCCGTCAATATACAATAATTAAAATTCTGAGTAATTATACATATCTACACACCATTCCCTTGACATTTTGAAGGACACTGAAAAGTACTGATTGATGGTTTTCAACTTTGGATGATTCTTTATAGTGTATATTCTAATTTGGAGCAATACCAGAAATCTATAATTAACTTTCTACTCTGAATTATGATATTTTGAGACTCTTTTTTCATTACATACATTCCTGAATTTTTACATCTTTCAAACCACTTTCAGGTAAATCCTTTGGGGTTATAGGAACTGTGTAATTTCACAAAAGTGATTCATTCTCTATGAATGTAGAAATCCACCCCACTGTGCTTTTCTCTGATATATAATGAGCCTGAAGGTCCACCTATACCATTTTCTACAATTTCCCTTCTAATCTTTTTTTATACTGTGAATTCTTATATGCCACAAAAGAAGTGAATGTTGAAAGAAAGTGCTTTAAATGTTGGGTACATTTTGAATATAGGGTAAAATCTTGCCACAGTCTCTACATTTCTACACCTTGTCTCCAGATGGATGTCTCTTAGATGGGGTAAGGCAGCTCTGATGACTAAAACACTTGTTGTACAGATGAATTTGTGTGGTTTCTCTCCAGTGCGAGTAATCTGATGTCAAAGAAAGTAGTCACATAGTTTGCATTCATAAGCCTAGTGTCCAGTATGAATTATTGGCAGTTTAGTAAGGGTGGAAGTGGCTAAAGGCTTTATCCCATTATGTACATTGAAAAGGCTTCATTATAGTACAAATATATTTTATGAAGAATGAACAATGGGGACTGGTTAAAGCATACACCAAACAGGGTACATGCATAAGGCATTCCTTTGGTGTGAATTATTTGATGTTAAGGTTTGAGGGCTGTAAAATTGCTTCATCACATGCTCAACACTTACAAGATTGTTCTCCTATATAAATTTTCTGATGCTGAGAAAGGTTATAGGAATGTCTAAGGTTTTACCAGATATTTTACATATATAAGGCTTTTCACCAGTATAAAATCTCTGATGTCTAGTAAAGGTTGAGGTCTATGTAAGAGCTTGGACAAATTGTGTACATTTATAAGTCTTTTCTCCAGTATGAATTTTATGATGATTACTAAGTGTTATCTGCTGCCTAAAGGCTTTCCCACATTGTGTACATTCATAGGGCTTCTTTCCAGTATGAATTTTCTGACGTTGAGTAAGGTTGGAGTTTTGACTAAATGTTTTGCCACACTGTGTACATTTATATGGCATCTCTCCAGTATGCAATTTCTGATGATTAGTAAGTGTTCTCAGGTGATTAAAGGGTTTCCCACATTGGGTACCTTCAAAGGGCTACTCTCCAGTATGAATTTTCTGATGTTGAGTAAGGTTAGATTTTTGGATAAAAGCTTTGCCACATTGTGTACATTTATAAGGCTTCTCTCCAGTATGAATTTTCTGATGATTAGCAAGTGTTATCTGGTGCCTAAAGGCTTTACCACATTGTGTACATTCATAGGGCTTTTATCCAGTATGAAATTTCTGATGTTGAGTCAGGTGTGACTTCTGGCTAAAGGCTTTGCCACACTGTGTACATTCGCAGGGCTTCTCCCTGGTATGAATTTTCTGATGTTGTGTAAGGTTTCAGACCTGGCTAAAAGTTTTGCCACAATGTGTCATCCAAACAGTGAACTAAACATTGAACTTCCTCTTTTTCTCGATAATAAATCCATTCACAAATGAGCTGTGCAATGTGGTCACCATTTTTAACTTCAAACATTCCTTTGCCAAATTTTAACAGTACAACACCAGTATTTTCTGCAAAATCTTCATCTATAACATCAGCTGCTAAATCTAGGAAGTGTTTTGCAACCAAACCAGAACATGGACCTACTCTTCCATAGCACCCAGCAGCAAGAGTGATCTGAATGTCAGTTTTCACGAGGTCTTTCTCCATAGGTGTCACTGTGCAATCATTGTCACTGTCCAGCTCATAGCCAGGTCCCTGGGCGGATCCCTTGGTTGCAGCAGTGCTGTGCTCTGAGAGTAGGAGGAAGGGTATCCCTGTGCCACCCTCCTCTGCAGGACACTGCTGCTTGCTGGAGGAAATGTTGTGTACCTCTTCAGGCCATGGCATGGCAGAGCAGAACGCAGGCACATGTTGCCACAGAGGAACAGGAAGGCATGGCTCAAATCTTTTCAAAAATCACATTCAACTTAGAACACTTTTTACAAAAGATTTTATTTATTTATTTTTAGTCTGAGGGGAGAGGGGGTTGAGAAACATCAATGTTTGGTGGCCTCACATGCAACCCCTGCTGGGGACCTAGCTCACAACCAAGGAATGGACCCCAACTGGGAATTCAGCCATGGACAGATATAAAATAAAGACTATTTATGTAACACAAAGAACCAAACAGCTATTGACCATTAAACAAGCACAGAAAGAAACAAGATATGTCATGAACAGTGTAATGAAAAAAGCAGATGAATGCACACTTATATTTAATGGCAATTGATGTATGGCTCATTCATATTTGAATTGAGTCCCACTGTTGGGAACTGTTCTGCCTGGTTTCAGGAATTGTAAGCCCCCATGACTAGGCTGAGTGAGTGGCTTTCAGACTGTAAGCCACTGAGGAGACAAAGTTTATCTCCCGGGCAGGAGCGTTGCTTCTGCTTCATCCATAACAGGCCCTCAATGCTTGGTTGGTTAGCCAATGACAAGTAAGATTCCCTCAAGAGAGGAGTGGCCTAAGCCAGGCAGGACCACTTGGAAGGCCCCCAAGGAAGGACTCAGGGGAGCTGCAGCATAGAGGAGCTAATGAACTCTCGCCCCCGGGCTATGCTGACATAGCCTGTGTCCCCAATCTGTCTGGGAGAAGTTTTCCTTATCTCTGGCTTCCTGGTTCTAATCCACTTAAGCCTGAAACTATGAGGATGGGCAGTTCAGCCTTGTGCTGGCCAGAGGGGCTGCCCAGGTGATCGGGCATAAGAAAGAATTTGTAAAGTCCTGTGAAACCTGCTTTGCTAAGAGTGCTCTCATTTAAATGATAAGGGTCCGAGGAGGAAATGAGTTTGTCTCTCAAAGTTTTGTAACCCCTTAGCTGACAGACCGACTCAATTAAACCCTCAGAATTCTTTGAAATGTTATCTATTATTTGATCCTAGCTGCCTGACATTGATTGATGAGCTGTACCTACATTCCTGTGTATTATGAACCGAATAAAAGCCCATTGAGGAAGACGCTCTTGGTCCTTCTCCTTTGAGAGAATGACCACCTCTCCTCCCCAAGCAGATCATGTCTTGGTAGTTTTATTTTAATCCATGACTGACGGATGGGGCTCTGTGGGTGGAGCCCCTCCACATCCCACAATGTCTTAAGTACTGATCTTAAACCTATCATTTACTTTCCTACTATGAAAAAAAAAAAAAAAACCTAAAAACTCAAGTAACAAAGTTTGGAGAATTTATCATATAAAAGAAATCACCCCGGAAAACCAGCAGTGATAATGACTGACTGAAACTGAGAGATGCTGGAATCCAAGTCTTTCTCTTAAAAGGCCTGACACAGACTTACAGGGACTCACAAGCTCTGACCTTCAGCCTTGGGACAGCAGGTTGAAAGGTGCTAGGGACATTCAGGGAGGGACTCAACTGTCTGGCTTCAGGGCTAAGGTGGGAGTGGGGGCATTCTCCCACACAGAAACCATCTGAGGCCATTCTTCCCTGCTGAGCCCTCCCCACAATAGAGCTAGAAGGTGCTATATCTGAGTTCCCACCTACCTGGCTAATGCTATAGCCCTGTCCTACTGATTCCCTGAGGTCTTGACCCACAACATATTAGAATTCACCCAAGTCATGTCCAGTGGCTTTTCCATACAAATGTCTACTCTTGCCTCATGGTACAGACTCTCCTAAATCTCTCAAACAGGCTGGATCTGCTCCTCCATGTTCTATACTTCTCACTCAGTGGCCCAGACAAACTAAAAGGACATGTTCTTTCCACATTTTTTGTTGTTGTTCAAGTACAGTTGTCTCCAATTTCCACTGTCACTCCCCCAACACAGCCATCCCTACGTCCCCACATTGATCCTAACCCCTTTAGTTTTTTCCATTTGTCCTTTATACATGCTCCTGAAAGGCCTATTCCCCTTTGCCCCCATCATGCCCTCCCAACTCCCCTCTGGTTACTGTCAGTTTGTTCTTTATTTCCACATTTCTGGTTATATGTTTCTTGCTTGTTCTTTTTGTTGATGAGTTTCCTCTTGTAGGTGTGACCATATGGTATTTGTCTTTTACTGCCTGACTTATTTCATGGCCATAAGGCTCTGTAGATCCATCCATGCTGTCCCAAAGGTTAGGAGCTCCTTCTACCCTAAGAACCCTGAAACATATACAAAAGAACCTATGCACCCCAATGTTCATCGCAGCACAATTTACAATGGACAAATGATGAAAGCAACCTATGTGCCCAGCAGAAAATGAATGGATCAAGAATCTATGGTACAGTTGCACCAGCACAAGGACATTTTGAAGTGAAACAGAACAGCACATTGTCTTATGTTGGGGAGGTGCATTGTGCTACAAGAAAATCACTGAGTATCAACTTTGCAGGGACTTGTATGCAACCCCCAGAGGGTTAAAAATTATGAGTCAGAACACATTTAGGGGAGAGAAGATGGCGGCATGGTAAGAGGACGTACATCTCTGCCTCCCACACATAGGTCTTAAACCGGGACATTTTTCAATGCAGCACAGCAAACAGACACCAGAAACACAGCATATTTGAAAACAGATTATCGAAAACTACAGTGGACGTTGAAAAACCGGACGTGAGACAAAAACAAAACAAAACAAAACAAAACAAAACAAAACAAAAAAAACCTGGAACTGTGGAAAGACCAGAGTTGGCCCCAAAGAAGGGACATTTCAACAGCTGAGACACTGGAAGCAGTGAACACCAGGGTACCTGAAGGAGATAACACCATTGAATTTCACAGGCATTCTAACACAGAGTTCACACCATAAACCCAGGGAACCAGAACAAACAAATTTAAGAAGCTGAGGCTAACAAGAAGAGTCTCACAAACAATGGGAAGACAAAGAAACAACACCCAAATGAAAGAAAAGGAGGAAGCCCCAGAAAGAATGCTAAATGAAATAGAGGCAGCTCAACTATCCGATTTTGAGTTCAAAGCAATGGTGGTCAGGAAGCTGCAAGAGCTCTCAATGAGCTACCAAAAACTACAAGGAAGCTACGATGAGCTCACTGCAAACTATATCAACATGAATAAGGAAATAGAAACCATCAACAAGGGCCAACAGGAAATGAAAAATACAATTTCTGAGCTGAAGAACACAGTGGAAGGAATGAAAAGCAGAATCGATGAAGCAGAAGATC
>PVKU01017461.1:0-11437 GCA_004027475.1 Anoura caudifer
TGACAGTTGAGCTGCCTCTGTTTCATTTAGCATTCTTTCTGGGGCTTCCTCCTTTCCTTTCATTTGGGGATTATTTCTTTGTCTTCCCATTGTTTTTGAGGTTCTTCTTATTAGCCTTAACTTCTTAAATTGATCTGTTCTGGCTCCCTGGGTTTATGGTGTGAACTGTGGTAGAACACCTGTGAGATTCAGTGGAGCTCTCTGCTTCAGGTATCCTGGTGTTCACAGTTTCTGCTGTCTTATCTGTTGAAATGCCCCCTCCTTGGGATCGTCTCTGGTTTTTTCACAATTCCAGGGCTGGTTTTTTGTTGTTGTTTTGTTCTGTTTTGTTTTTGTCTTACTCGTGGGTTATTTAAAAAGAGAATAGAGGAAATAATGGAAAGAGAAGAAAGAAGAGAAGAAAGAAAAAGAAAAAAAGGAAAGAAGAGAAAAAAGAAGAAAAGGAAAAGAAAGAAAAAAGAGGAAACAAGAAAAGATAAAATTGGAAAGAAAGGAAGAAGGAATAAGGCAAGAAAGAAGATACACAAAGCAAAGGACGTTGAGGGGTAAAAAATAATAATAATAATAAAAATAAAAATAAAATAAAAATAAAAAATAATAAAAATAATAGAAAAAAATTAAAATTCAAGAGAAAAAAGCAACAAGAAAAAAGAAAAAAGAAAATTAAAAAAAAACAACTCTTGCTGTTTTCAGTCTTGCTGAGCTGGTGTTTCTGGTCTTGTTGGCTGCAATCATCTAGGGGTGACAGTATCACTTTGGTCCCTGTTCAGCGTTCATCTATCTTTGCGCTACTGTCCTCAGGGCTAGCCCTGGGCCTCTCTGCCCAGGGCCTCAGGTATAAGTTCTGAGGATGTGTGTGCCTATCCCAGTTGCACGCAGGTGCCTATGATCTCGCAGCCACCTGTGGTCACATACAGGAGCCAATCCTTGCGCAATCGGCTCAGGCGCGCAATCGGCTCAGGCGGGTTGCGGATCAGCCGCCCCGCGGGCTTGTGCCCACCGCAATGGCGCCGAGGCTGGCGTGCTCAGGTGGGAGCCGAATAGCCATCCCATGGGCGCGCGCCTGTTCCAATGGTGCTGGGTGCTGGAGGTCCCACCAGCCCAGGTGCGTGGCTGTCTCAATGTCACCAGGAGCAAATGACCTGTGGGCACCGGCCTCCTGCAAGGCCACGCCTGCAGCTGCCGCTCGGGTGCCGGGGGCCAAAGGCCCCAGGAGCTCAGGTGTGTGGCTGACCCAGTGGCGCTGGCCACCAACAATCAGGTGAGCTCTGGTATGCGGTCCTTCCCCGGGGTATGCGTGGGTGTTCACACCCCCAGGTTGTCTGCCACGGAGATCCCAGCTCCTCTCTGTAAGATTTCAAGCAACTGGGTTTATCCCAGTGCCGCTAAAATTTTGTTTGGCTGGGGAGGGAGCAGTTGACCCAGCTCTCTCCCTCTTGTGGCAAGCCTGGGGAGAGCCCGCCCGGGCCTCAGTCCTGGCCCTGGTGTCCGCGCTGTCACTTGGGCTCTTATTGTTCTGAAGCACTATCCATACTGTCTGGTCCTCCAGTGTCCACTACAATTCCTTGATCTCCTGACTTCAAATATGCTGTGTTTCTGATGGCTGTTTGCTCCGTTCCGATACAAATCAGCCAAAATATTCTCCTGTGTGTAGGCGGGAGCGAAATATGCTCCTTCCTATTGCGCCGCCATCTTAGATCCCCCCTAACCTTCTTTTCTTATTGATTCCTCTCTCTCCTATAGTTCCCAGAAGAAGAAATATTTCACATACTTTCATTACTGAACATCAAGATCATCGATGGGTATGTAGAATATGAAGTGTGTCTGGAGTTGGTAGATGTCATTGTCAACTACCTGAGTACAATGGTGAGGAGCCCATGCCTCTGGGTTGGGGGCTATGGGGGAAGAAAGGATCACAGGTCTAAGCCCAGAAGTTCCTTTCTGGTGAACTAAGTGACATATGAGATATAAGTACCTAAAGTTTCTAAACAGCTTACTAGAACATGTATCTGATATCACGAATGTGTCTCAAGAACTGTGACATAGAAGATAAAGTAATGAAGTAAAGGGGTGGGGTGGGAGAAATGGGATGCAAAGGTGGGGACGGGTTTAGGTTTTCGGCTCCAAAGCCTGACCTTGTTCTCCCACTGTGTCCTAAACCTGCTCCTGGGATATCTTAGGCAGTCACCCTTGTCACTGAAACCTAACTAATCATCTCAATTTCTTTACTAAGCAACTCAAATCCATCTACTTGTCTGCTAGCCCAACTTTGGACTGAACATTCATAACCTCTACCTATTCATCTATCCACATACCTTTGTACATAATTTTCCTGACACGGGGTAAATCTGGTTTCTTATTTTCTTGGTTAACTGCCTGTGTACAAGGTGTCTTCCAGTTTCTTGGCCTTCCTTGGCATGTCTGCATTCTGATCAAGACCCCTGACCTATCAGGGACTTTTAAAATTGGCCTCCACCATGTAACTACCTTTCTGTTGGTTCACTGCAGCTGCAGGGAAAATTCTGTGCTCTGGATATGCCAGTTCCCACTTCCACCCTAACACACAAGTCGGAGACTTTGCGGAGAGTTTGCCCTTGTCCTCCATCATGGGGAAGTTGTATGTTGAATGAAGTGGTGGGATTAGGTAATTTAGTATCTGCCCTCTAGACAGAGGAGAGTCACTTATCAAACAGAGTCGATTCTCAGAGGCCCCGGTATTCATATTGGACATTAACTTTGGAACAGTTAAGTCTTTCTCTTTCCGTAAGCAGGGAGTAAAAGCGGAGAAGTTGTGCACTATTTCCTTAAGGGGTGTGGGGTCCAAGAACCCACAAATGGTCTTCAAGAAGCTGTGGGAATAGAAAATACGATCACAGTCCGTCCCCAAGGAGCCTCCTTGTTGCATTTGGGGAGCTCAGCTGCTCCTGAGGTACTGCTCCCTGTGGTGGAAGAGTTAGTCTGGGAAGAAAACGGGGAGCAGGCGGTGGGGTGCTGTATGGAGTTTAGAGTAGAGCTTTATCCTCCAGTCATGGGTGTGTTGTACAGGGGATAGGGGCAAATAGGATTCCTGTAGGGCTGATGGGAACTTGGGATGGAGTTCCTGGAGACTAGGAATGGCACAGAAGGGCATTTTAGGGCATGGGACACTGTGAAGCTGGAGGGTAGACTTGGGTACAATGATGGAGGGCACCATTTGAGAGTGATGGGTAGGGGTAAAAGGAAAGTGAGGAGTGTTCTCTTTGGGGGATCCTGAAATTTTGAATTTCATGATAGGTTTGGGAGGTAAATGTGTAATAGGATGAGGCAGAGAATCACCATACAATCTCCATCCTGGTGGTCGTGGTGACAGCATTGCCTCTCTTACCCTTCCACCCACCTCCCTCAGTCACAAAGCATGAAAAAAAATTAAGTTGCCAAGCAACTGACAACACATGCCATTTCTTTACCACTTGGAATCGTGTCTAGAGATCAGTTGGGAGAAGTCAGCCGGCCTTGTAGGCACTAGGTTCAAAATGGCAAGGCTTATGGATTGGGCTGCATAGCAAGCTTAGAGGACATCATGACAGAAGCTGGAAATGTGCCTCTCAACCTAAGAAGGCCAAATTTTCTCACTTCAGAATAGAGAGCAGAGCTTCAGGCAGCATAGCTCTTTGTTCCCTTAAGGGTCCTTGGAAGGGAGTGTACCTGTGTAGGGTGTGTCACTACCTTGCATTTGTATGCTGTGCTAACACCCATCATTGACCTTTATTTTCCCAGCAGCTCTGTGAAGGTGGTCACGTTAGGAATTGTAGTCCTATTTAGAAGCTAAGGAAGCTGAAAGGCGGATAAATTCAGTGACTTGCATCTGGTTGTCCAGACTCTCTGGAGGCAGAGCTAGGATCAGAATCCAAGACTCCTGTCCCCCAATCAATAAGATTTTCTACAGTAAGCCTGGGCAGCTCCTGTCCTTGGGATAGGGACATTTTTCTTGTACTCTCCCTCTCCAGTTCTGCTCTCTTAATTGGGCGCATATGGCAATGTATCGTGCTACTTCTGAGGATGGCCCAGGAGGAGGACAACATGTTGGCAGTGTGTCATGGTGAGGATCAGGAGGGGCCGGGGAAGGCTTTTTTATAATCAAGGAAGGAGGAGAGAGGGTCAGGAAGAGTCTGGGTCCCTCTGCATGTGGATTCCAGGAGGCTATGGAAGGGGCAGATGATGGCTGAAAGCAGGACTGGTATGAGTAGATGTTTTTCTCCATCTTACCTTTCTCAGCCTGCTATGGGGCAGGGGCAAGCTTGATAGAGATGCTGTTGGTGTTGACAGCTTCTCTCTTTCACTTTCCCTGCCCATGCTGGGTGGCCTAAGTATGGTCTGAAAGGAAAGTTGGGGAGGTGGTGGATGGGTTGGTCTTTCTCAGCACAGCACTCCAGAAGCCCTGTTAGGGCTGAGAAGGAGAGGATGGTACTTACAGGTATATATGCTTCCCTTTGTGGGAAGAGAAAGGTGATGGGGCTCTAACTTCCTGCTCCCCTTACAGCACTCTACGGATTGTACGGATTGGTCACCTGTGCCCAGGAACATCTGTGCAGTGGTCATGAGAAAGTGATGGCCATCTTTGAAAATGAGTTGTCCTTCAGGACTGAACTCACTTTCCGGATTATCTTGAACGAATGGTCTTTGAAAGACAAGGACCAGGTGGGAGTGGGAGATAGCAGGGGTTGGGTGGGTGGGCTGAAGGAGTAAGGCTTGAGCCAAAGGTAGAGCACGACAGTGTTTTTCCACTTGCCAGTGGAAGGCCGACTCACCAGGCTCTTCCAGGAGAGCAGGGTGATTCCCCTCTGGCTCCTTTACCACATTCCAGGAAAGGGTAGGGTCAAAATACACTTCATTGTCCATTCACTTATTTACTAAGTGTGCAGTTTACATCTCCTGATCACTCTTACTGGCCAGGCCCTGTGTAGGCCCTGGTGATACAACGATGAATAAGGCAGAACCTCTGAGGGCTCGTTCTGCCTTCATCCCTTTGCTGAGGCAAGTTTGTTGTGTCTCCTTGAGCACAGGTGACGGAGCAAGTTCTGGTGCTATTTGACAGTGTGTTCTATCTCATGTCACCATCCACACTCCAGAACCAAGTGAACCCGTTGACCCGATGGCTAATGACTTTGATGTCCAAAAAGTGATGCCATTCTACATTTCTGAGGTGATTGAGGTGGGGGTAAGAAGAAAATTTAACTAGTTCATGCATCTCCTATTTATTGAGTAGTTAATACTAGAGTTGGCAATGCATGGCCCACAGGCCAAATCCAGCCCAAAGCTTGTTTTTTTATCTAAAGTTTTACTGGAACACATTCCTGCTCATTTGTTGAATTCACCTCATTGTTTCAAAGTCTCAGACTTCCTTGTCTCTGACCTTTAGACTTAGATTTCAAGGGTTTATGAGATTAGACCAGACTCATCTGGATAATCTTATTTTTAAATCAATTTGTGTGGAATCTTATCTAGACAATAATCCCTTCCCATCAACACATAGATTAGTGTTTGATTGAAAAACCAGGAAAAGGTGGGTGCACACCAGGGGCCTGGAATTTTGAGGGCCATGTCAAAATTCTGCCTGTGATACAAATGGTATACAAACATTTTAGATATTTTTACGAGCAGAGGACCAAGAACTAGAACCCAAATTTTCTTATTGTTGTGTCAACCCTCCTTTCAATTCAGTGAGATTTCTCAAACCAAGTTCCCTCAACTTCTCATGGGTATTCCACAGAAAGACAGTGTGTTATTTAGTAAAATGGATGGAAAATGCTTAGTTTACAATTAAACAAATTTCTTAACTGTGGGACTTCTCAAAGTCTTCAACATGTGGTTTAGTCTAGTTTTCCAAGAAACAGATACCAACAGGGAGCTGAGGTGTAAGAGGTTTATTGGAAGAACACCTGTGAGTAAAAACAGGAAAGGAGCCAGAGGATGCTGGGAGAGTCACAAGAGTTACTAGCAGGTCAGACCCTTGATAAGGAGAAGGGAGAAGAAGGAAGAATGGTGAGGAGGGAAAAGAAGAGCTAAGTCTTAGATTATAGTGCAGTTCTAAGAAAGTTTCAGCAATGCCAACAGGGAGTTATTGGGCCAGTGTCACCCATCAGAAGAGTCCCACGTCTCTCCTGAATAGGCCTGCGTTAGTGGACCTGCTACACTCAGTCATTGACTGGGAGAAACCTGTGGTAACGTAGCTTCATATTTTTTAAAATTTTACTTAATTTTTTAATTTTTATTCTATTACAGTTGTCCCATTTTCTCCTTTTGCCCTTTTCCACCTATAGCCTCAGTTTTGACACAGTGATGGATTTTAGAGTACAGAAGCTGGAAATGTTGGTCAATTATGTCCTCAAGAGTAGGCATCTAAGGGGCACATTGTCCATGGTTGCTCAACAGGTTAATATGTACTTGTAAATTTCCAAGAGGGGAATTTTATATTTAGTGCAGCACCCATTAGCATCAAGTTTCCAGGGATCCCAGTTTGTGGTCTACCATTGCACTACCACCTCAAACACACTGTCCTTGGTACGTGAAGACTTGACCTTTCTCACATGTGTGCTCTGAGTTTTCTCCACTAGTAGACCAGCCAGTATCTACTTGCCCTCCTGTCACATATCTACATGTCACCTGGGGGTAAGGTCCCTGGATCTGGAGTAGAGGTTTTCTCTGTGTCATCAATTAGCCAGTTGGAGGATGAAATTTGTAACCTAACTGCTAGTGTACAGATTGGTCCAGTAGAAATTCTACCGTACATTTTGGAGGACAGTGGACATTTTTTGGCTACGTCCTCCTTCTCTCTCCTCCTCCATCACTGCAGGGGTTAGTGATTAAAAAGCAACATGTTTGCCAGTCTGTAGCCCTAACGAGCTGTGCTTAGGGAAGCTGGTCCAATTTGGGAGTTCATCAAGAAAACCAAAGCAGAAGAAACATTAAATATTCAAAACTTAGTGGGGGGATTTCTGCTCTGGCAAAGATGGAGTAACTGAGGCCAGAGTTAATCCCTTCTGTGAAATAACTAAAACACCAGGCAAGCTATATGAGATAATGTTTCTCAAAACATTGAACATCAAGCAACAAAGAACAGTGATCTCTGAGAGACAGGAAAGACATCAAGCTCTATAATTGCCCAGGCTTACTTTCTTAATAGAGTTTCCAGGCAGTGGCAGAGGGAAAGAAAACCCAGGCAGAGTCTGATGGATTTCCTGAGTTGAGGACATAGAGATGCCAGTCCAGGGAGACCAAGGTAGCTCGAGTTTGCAGGGTGGAATACTAAACAGTGTATGTGTGGGGGGAAATGGTCCCAAGCAAGGTAAAGGACCAAGACTCGAAAGAACAGTAGACAGAACTCACACTGGGCCAAGAGTCATACCTGTTCCCACCAACCAGCTTTAAAACCTCATAATTTACATGGCATTAGGGTGGAGTTCCTAGAAAGGCAGGAATCAAAATTAACAGCAGGCTGAATGCTCTTCCAGTCCTAACAAATCATAAAAGCAAGACCCAAAAGGATGCAGTTATTTCCAAGTAACTTTAACTCTGTTCCAGAAAAACCTGAGAATATTTATAGGAATTCAAAACTATCCAGCACCAAATAAGGTAACTTAAAATGAGTGGCAATAAATTAAAAAATCACCAGGCATGCAAAGAAGCAGGAAAATATGACATGTCATTAGGAGAAAAATAAATGAAAACCAACCTGGAACTTGCACAGATGTTATAAGTAGCAGATAAGGACAATAAAACAAATAACATAACAGATCCTATTGGTTTAAAAGTAGTGGTAAGAGTAAGTAAATAAGTAGAAATTGGTAAGAATATTTTTTAAAACATCCAAAATGAACTTCTAGACATAAAAACTTGAATATCTGTGATAAACACTGGATGCCCTGGGTGGTGTGGCTCAGTGGATTGACTGCTTGCATTCAAAGCAAAAACACACTGGATGTGATTAATGAGAGATCAGACATTGCAAAAGAAAAAAAAATTGGTTAACTTGGAGACATAGCAATAGAAACTACACAAGCTGAAAGAGAAAAAAAGATGAAAAAATGAATGAAGAAAGCCTTAATGAGGCATGGCACAACTTCAAGTATCTATTCAAAATTTTTGCCAATTTTCAAAAATTTGCAATTGAATTTTGAGAGTTTTTTATATATTCTGGTTACATATATATAATTTACAAATATTTTCTTCCAGTTTAATACTTGCCTTTCCTTGCTCTTAACAGCTTTCAAAGAACATAAATTATTCATTTACCAGGGGTCGTGGGGCATCCTGGGTGAAGGGGTGGAAGAATTGAGCAAAAAAGAAAAAAATAAAGAACAAACTCATGGATGTGGACAACACTGTCGTGATTGCCAGGAGTGGGGGGAGATGGGCACTTTAAGTTCCCTTATAAAGCGGAGAGAGAGAAAATGTATTTGAAGAAATAGTGGTTAAAAAATTACAAAGTCTGAAGAAAAGTATAAAGCCACTCATCCAAGACACTAAATGAACCCCAAACACAAGATACATTAAGATACCAAGTCACATCCTAATGGAATTTCTCAAAATCAGTGCAAAAGAGAAAATCTGAAGTGCAACAAGTGAAAAAAAATCGTGTCTCATATGGAAGAATAAAGAAAACAGATTTCTCGATGAAAACAGTGCAAGCGAGAAGGTAGTGGAATAACACCTTTGAAATACTGAAAGAAGAAAAAGTATTGGCCATGAAAAAGAATGAAATCACCATCTGTAACAACATAGATGGACGTAGAGGGTATTGTGCTGTGTGAAATAAGTCATCCAGAGACAGACAAATATGATATGATTTCACTTATTTGTGCAATCCCAAAAACAGAATAAATGAACAAACAGAAGTGAAACAGACTCATAGATACAGAGGATATTTTGCTGGTTGCCAGATGGGATGGGGTGGGGGCGATGGGTGAAAAAGGTGGAGAGATTAAGAAGTACATATTGGCAGTTACAGAAAAATCATGGGGATGGAAAGTACAGCCTAGGGAATATAGCGAATAATATTCTAATAACTGTGTATAGTGTCAGATGGGTACTAGATTTATCAGGGTGATCATTTTGTAAGTCACTTAAATGTCTAATCACCAGGTTGTACACCTGAAACATATAATATTGTATGTGAATGTAATGGGGCACAGAGCATGTCCCCTGATAAAAGGGAACACCCTCACAATCCTGCCTTCAGGCAGGATTGGGGGGCAGGGAAGGGCAGAAGGTACAGTGTTGAAGATACATTGCATAAGAAAGGCAAATTAATAGCCCTGCCTTCTTGAAGGGAAGAAGGCTGCTGCCCAGGGCAAATTGTGTACAGGACTATGAGAACGTGCAGTGACTCATGACATAACCAAGGGGGTGGGTGCTCTTCCAGGATGCCTGTGCATCACTGGAACTCTTGCCCTGACTAAAGATGGCAGCCAAAACAGGGTCAAAGACACAGGGTGGCTGACCAAAATGGCAAACTCTAATGCACCATAGGAAGAGTTGGATGTGAGGACACACGGGAAGTTCTGAGGTGAGCATTTAAATTAGAGTCGGCCAAATGTCAGTAAGAGAGACACGAGGAGGAAGTCTACAGAGAAATCAGCCATGAGGTCTGCCAGGAGATCTGCCTGGAGAAGATGGCGGCAGTGCTGATAGAGCTGCGGGGACCTCCAGACCAAACACGGATATGTGAGAAGTGCTTGGAGCTGAACTGTGACTGGGAATGCTGAGGTGCAGACTTCTGCTTCTCTGGAGGACATAGGAGATGTTTCACTCTTGGTATGGGGACTCTTGGTACAGGACTTTAGGGCTTGGTATAAGCTGTCTCTCTCTGGGTTTGGTTTTTTTTTGGGGGGGGGTTTTTTTTTGTGCATTTGGACATTCTGGGCCTGTGGCCCTGCTCCCCACATGGACAGGAGCACTTGTGGGACCAGGAGAGGCAGAGCTCACCAGTGGCTTAGACCATGCAGAGGATGAGAGCCCACTCCTGGAGGCAGGGTCTCACACTGGGACAGGGTAACATGGCACATGGTTTCCTCAACTGCTACGTGGAGGCTGAGAGCAGTGCACCCCAGATCCTGAATGAGAAACTTGCTGCCAGAGGATTGCAACTCTGAAACCCAGAAGTGTACATTCCAGAGAGGATGGAAACCTGTTTGCATGACTGGCTGATGGACAGATAAGAATATGGGGACCTTCTGGGCGTTGTTTTGGCATGTGGCCTTTTGGGCAGCCAGGGAAGTTCTGGGTCTCATGGGAAAGTAGGGCTCCGTGCAGGAGTGCTCTCACCTCCTTAGACTGGAACCCTGTTAATAAAATCCTGTTTCCTTTGACACTAACTTTTGACTCATGTAGAGCCAAGTTGCCAAGTGGCCGAGCCCCAGTTTGCACAGTTACATGAACCATAACTGAGAAATAAGACACAATTTTTAAAAATAGATAAATAAGTTTGACTTCATCAAAGTGAATAACTTCTTTTTAAAAATGTTTAAATTTATTTTAAATTTAATTTTATTTTTCCTTTCTATTGAGTTTATTGGGATGATACTGGCTAACAAAATGGTACAGATTTCAGGTGCACATTTCTACAACACATCACCTGTAACCTGTAATCCAAGTTCATCCCAAGTCAAGTTTCCAGCCATCACCATTTATCCCCGCTCTGCCCTTCTTCATCTCTCCCACCATCATGCAATCACCACACTGTTGCCCATGTCCATGAATTTGTACTCTTTTTCATTTCTGCTCAACTCCTCCATCCCTTTACCCAGCATCCCCCCCAAAGTGAATAATTTCTGCTTTTTGAAAGCTGGTAAAAGAACGGAAAGACACCCATCAGGCTGGAAGAAAATATTTGCAAATTGTGTATACACACGTTTGTGTGTGTATGTATAATTTGTGTGTATGTATTTCTGTATATACATTGCATATATATTTGTATATATAATTTGTGTGTGTGTATATACACACATACATACATACATACAACTCTCAAAGCTCAATTTGAAAATTTTAGAAATTGGCAAAAGTTTTGAATAGATACTTCAACACAGATGATATCAGGATGGCTAATAAATTCAGGAAAAGTTGCTAAACATTACTTAGACATTAGGAAATTTAAAATTACAGTGAGATGTCACTACACATTTGCAAGAATGTAAATTGGCACAACCATTTTGGAAAAACAGCTTGGCAGTTTCTTAAAAAGTACGCGACAGATCTGTAGTGACAGAAAGCAGATCAATGGTTGTCTGGGGAAAGGAAAGGTATTGGGAGGGGAGGGAAGGAGGGGTTACAAAGAGATGAGGAAACGGCGGTGATGGACATGTTTATCATCTTCATTGTGGACATGGTGTCAAGGCTATTTACATTTATCAAAACATTTCATTATATACTTTTAATATGTGCAGTTTACTATATATCA
>PVKU01017462.1:0-11409 GCA_004027475.1 Anoura caudifer
TTGGTAGCTTCTTTTTGCATGATGGAAACAAATCCAGTACTGCAAGCCAGAAACCTATTTTTCATTGAAAATACATTCTTTTTCCATCCTTTAGGCAATTTCAGGTTGACTTTCTAAAATGAACTAAGATTTAATTTTATCATGATTATATTAAATATGTTAAACTTTGCAGCTCATTTAGATTTATGAAGAGAAAGGCACATAATGAATTTGAATATGATTTCAGCTAAATTTGGAAGTCAATTTCTCAGGAAATGAAGAAGTGTTTTACATTACTTAGTAGGGATCACACAGAGTCAGCTGGTTTCCCCAAGAATGGGTGAGGCCAAAGTAGCTCCATTTCCCTTTTTTCATGGATTGCTAGGCTTAGAGATCAGAGGAGGGGTAAATAAAAAGCTTATCTGTATTTATTAAAGTAACTGAAAGTTTCCTTAAACTTGTGAAGATTACGAGCCTGGTGTTAGTACAGCTGTTTCTTGGTAACTGGTCGATAAGGTGCATTCCAGTTTGCTACTTAAGAGATAAATGTTGGCTTGGAAAAGGTTTCTGGTAAGTGGTTGAGGGATTTGTACTTGCCCTGTATATTTTAGCAGTTTTACTAGTGACTTAAATGAATATATTGAGTACTAGTCATCACACTCGATATACTAGAATGACATGGCAGAGCAACAAAATAAAGTTTCTCAGGAATAAATATTAAAGTTTTATCCTTGGGGTTGGATGGAAGGTGTGTGTGGAGGTATTGAGCAAAAGAGAAGAAATTCATGGACACAAACAACAGTGTGGTGATTGTGGGGGGCAGGGTGGAGTGAGCGGGTGGAAGAGAATATCGGGGGGACAAATAGTGGTTGAGGGAGACTTGACTTGGGGTAGTGACTACACAATGCAGCGCACAGATGTGTTGTGGAGTCGTGCACCTAAAACCTGTATAATTTTCTTAACCGGTGTTACCCCAATAAATTCAATTAAAACTTAAAAAAATATTAACAAGCAAAAAATATTTTATTCTTGGATCAAAAAATCAACTGCAACGGGATAAAATAAGAAGATAGAGCTTGGGAGAAGTATGTGTGGAAAGTAAGATTTTAATTTAATGTGGGTAAACAGTTCTATGTGGCCGCCCAAATTGCACCTTGGGCTGTGTTATTTGAAAGAATCGTGTCTGAAACAAGGGTGATTCATCTTTTGCTCTACTTTCCATTAACCGCACCATATGCCATTTTCAGTTTTAGGAACCAGACTGTATTTAGGAATATGTTAGGAAAAAAGAAACCAAGGCAGTGAAAGAACTAGAAAGAATATCACATGAAGAAACATCATTGAGACAAGAGGATACTTTGCACATTAAAAAGATGTGACAAGTCTGAAGACAGGAAAAGGACAAATAAATGGGATCGGATGAAATCAGATTTAAGCTTAACGTGACTGAAACCTAAGGATAAACTGGTCCAGAGAGTGACTGTATTAGTTTGTTTGGGTTGCCAGAACAAAGTTCAAACAGATAGGGTGGCTTAAACCAGCGGTCTCCAACCTTTTTGGTACCTGGGACCAGTTTCGTGGAAGACAATTTTTCCATGGACTGGGGTGGGGGGATGGTTTTGGGGTGATTCAAGTGCATTACATTTATTGTGGACTTTATCACACCGTAATTTATAATGAAATAATTATACAGCTCACCATAATGCAGAACCAGTGGGAACCCTGAGCTTGTTTTCCTGCAACTAGATGGTCCCATCTGGGGTGACGGGAGACAGTGACACCTGAAGTGTGTTGCTTATCCCAGTCTACTCCATAATCTTGTTTTGGTTGCTGTCACTGCAGAAAACCCTGCTTCACCAGACAGGATGTTGGAAATGGAAGCAGACTTTTCAATATTTATGTAGCAATCTCAGGATATTCTTCCTTGACTTTAACCCAAGACATATGGAGATTCAAAGTTGTCTCAGACATACTTGTAAGGCCACTGTCTTAAAAGTATGTGATCTCAACCAGTTGATACTCTTCTAGCATGACAGGGCCCATTCACTTGACTTATTTACAAATGGGTTGCAGATCCATTCCTTCTAAGTTTAGGTGTCTTTTGTAGTTGAGGAGCAATGCTCAAACTGTTTTGAAAGCTGAGATAAGTGATCATGTACTAGCTGGGAGAAGTAGGCCCTGACTCAGTCTCTTTCAAAATCTCTGCTAAATCTCTGTGAAATGTCAAAAATCCCAACGTTTACTTGTCACCTCCATAATTCCACTTTGGCTTTGAATGCAGACACTTTCTCTGATGAATTGAACACAGTTGTCATTCTCCCCTGAAGTGAGCAGGTTGACTATGTCACACGAATAATCAAGTTTTGCAACCCATTCTGTGTCAGTGAAATGTGCTGCCAGCGGTGACTGTTTTTCTAAAAGAAATCTCTGGCCCTTGCTGTTATGGCTCAGAGGATTGAGCACCATCCTGTGAACCGATAGGTCGCTGGTTCAATTCCTAGTCAGGGCACATGCCTGGGTTGTGGGCCAGGTGTCCAGTTGTGGTTATGCAAGAGGCAACCAATTGATGTTGATGTTTCTCTCCCTCTCTTCCTCCTTCCCTTCCCCTCTCTCTAAAAATAAAGAAATAAAATGTTTTTTAAAAAGAAATCTCTGGAGTTGCTCTCATAATTCAAAAACCCTGGCCAGTGAGCTACCTTTAGAAAGCCATCCCACTTCCGTGTGTAAGAGAAGACATGTGTGCTCTGTGTCCATCTCCTCACAGAGCTGTGTGAGCAGATGTGAGTTAAGGGGGTGTGCTTTAATGTGGTTGATCATTTTAATCACACCCTGCAGAATGTTGTTAAATTCTGGTGACATTTTTGGTTAGCCAGCATTTCTCTATAGATGACATAGTGTGTAGACTCACATTTAGAAGCGGCCTCTTTGACCCGAGCAGTGAAACCAGAAGGTTGTCCAGTCATGGCAGCTGTTTTGTCTGTGGATTTACTGACACAAAGATTTATGAAACTGGATTTACATACCAGTTTTCCTGGTATGTAATCATTCAAAGGCTTAAATGGTTCTGCAGCTCTAGTTTTGGGTGGCAACAAAAGTGCTCATAACACACCCTCATGCATATTCTCCTGAAAATACATCGCATGAGAACAAGCGCTGTTGCCTTGTTGTCAGCATCAATAGACTGGTCAACCTGGATTGCATATTACAGCGCCTCATTAATCCTCTCTAACAATTGTGCCCCAATACCCTCTGCTATTTCATCAGTTCTTCTAGTTACGGTGCTAGCCAAAAGTGAACACGTGCTACCTTTTGAACTGCAGCCTCTCCTAAAAGTTCAGGACAAATGTCCTTAGCAGCAGGCAGGATTAACTTTTCGCCAATAGTAAAGGGCTTCTCAGCTTTAGCAATGCAGTTGGCCACTAAGAGTGATGCTCTCAGTGCAGACACATTTGATGAAGTGGTGGCCTTCAATAACTGCTCCTGTTCTTTGTGTTTGTGGTTTTTCTTTTGAGAAACTCCAAAGTTTTGTCTTTTAATGCAGGGTGCTTGGTCTCCGTGTGATGAAGCAGTTTGGAAGCTTTTATGGCTTCATTGGATAGCTGGTTGCCACATTTTATACAAAGTAGACTTGAATAATGTGAACCACCTGTTGCAATAAACCTGTGTTTGAAGTAGGACTCTTGGTGTTTTCTTTTAAATGCAGCTTTCTTTTTGTTGGCAGTCTCATCACTGAGTCTTTTCCCCATTTCACAGAAGCTCTGCAGAGATGTTTGTTTTTCACCCATTTTGTCTAAGGTTAGCTGTGGGCTTACCAAAACTGTGACTGAGAGAAGTGCACAGTGCGGGAAGGAGGCACGGATGGAAATGGCAAATGAAATAGTGGGTGGGCGGGCCACATGTGGACTAAAATAAGTGTCAGATTCTGCCCTGAAGCCTTCCACCAGATGCAGCTTAATTATCACTTGCCCCTCACTGATAGGGTTTTGGTAGGAGTCTGAAAGCAATTGATTTATTATGGTC
The DNA here is from genome assembly GCA_004027475.1 of Anoura caudifer. NCBI lineage: Eukaryota > Metazoa > Chordata > Mammalia > Chiroptera > Phyllostomidae > Anoura > Anoura caudifer. The sequence continues at coordinate 4,000 of PVKU01017462.1, forward strand.
TCTGTGCAGTCAAACCTCTCCGCTAATGATGATCTGTATTTGCAGCCACTCCCCAGCGGGAGCATCCCTGCCTCTGCTCCACCTCAAACCATCAAGCATTAGATTCTTATAAGAAGCACGTAAGCTAGCTCCCTCGCATGCGCAGTCCACAATAGGGTTTGCACTCCTATGTAAATGTGATGCTGCCGCCGCCGATCTGACAGGAGGCAGAGCTCAGGCAGTAATGACAGCAGTGGGGAATGGCTGAAAATACAGATGAAGTTTTGCTGGCTCACCTTCCTGCCCTGATGTGTGTCCCTGTTCCTAACTGGCCACGGACCAGTTAGGATCTGTCCATGGCCCCAGGGCTGGGGACCCCAGGCATAACCAATATAGTTTCGTTGTCTGGGTTCTGGTGGCCAGAGGTCTGAGATGAAGATGTTAGCAGGGCTGGATGCTTCTGAGGTCCATAGGGGAGAATTTATCCCTAGCTTCTGGCAGTTTCTTTGCAACCCTTTGTGTTCCTTGTCTTATAGTTACATCACTTCCATGCCTTCGTGCTCACACGTTCTCTCTGTAGGTGTGTCTGTCTCTAAATTTGCCCCCTTTTTTGTAAGGACACCAGCCATTTTAGGTTAGGGAGCAGCACTACTGCAGTATGACCTCATTTTAACTAATTATATCTGTAATGACCCTATTTCAAAGTGCATTCTGAGGTACTTGATGTTAAAACTTCAACATAAGAGTTTTTAGGGGATGCAATTCAACCCATCACAGTGACTAATAGCTAAATGTCATCTTAGAGATAAAGACCTGGGATTTTTCCTCTAATCTTTTTAAAGGCCAGGATCAATGAGATGATAGGCTGCTTGAGAAATACATATTTTAAAAATATTTTCTATTATTATGAAGAGGTTGGTAACTATTTTAAAGAATCTATAGAATATTTTTATGGTGAAATCTCTCATATTTAACTTTCACTTACTCACCTGCTAGACAAAACTGAACTCTCCGTTATCTCTCTGAAATATTCTGATGATAATTGTTGTGCCAAATCAGCAGCTATAGGGTTCATCTCAAATATGACTATTCACTTTTTCCCCTAGTTGAGATTTTTTCACTTGACAAGATTTAGTTATATTTGCTTCCAAATGTGTTATTCCTGACATGTAAATATAGTTATGTGATTTAACTAAATACACCTAAACTCATAAATTTAAGTGGGAAAAATTAAAGTTGTTTCTATGGAAATAAGGTTTACATTTTGGAAATATATCATGAGGGCAAATTACATATAGGAAAATAATTGTGAAAGGCTGGAAAAAATTGTCAAATTGTGAAGGGATGTAATTTATTACCTCCCAAGTGTCTTCTTTCCTCCTTAACAAAATTAAAGTTGGAGATTTTGAACGATGACTTATGAGTGATTTTTGCAGGAAAAATGATTGAGGTTTACAATCAAGGGAGACATTCAAAGAAAGGACTTTGATATTACATTGAGACAGGAGAAGAAGTCTATCTTATTTTAAATTAAAATAAAATGTTTATAATGCATATTTGGCATTCTTTTAAAACTGGGGTTTAGTTACCATGGCAGGAGGGAGAATGGGTGTTGTTAGAGAACTAGCAAGTCTGTCATTGTTAGTAGTATTTCCTTTTCCATGTGGGTGAAGACTGACCTCAGCTTCAGTAGTGAGCAGCAAGAAGCACTGACTCATGAAACATAAACTACATATACAGCATTCCTATCATGTTTTCCTAAAAACAAGTGGCAGAATTCTAGCAAACTGTTGGTGCTTGATTTTTAGAATGATGGGTATGGGATCTGATTCTTAATTGCCTTTCGCTGTCGTGACTGCTTTTTACTACATCCTATCTTTGATCAGGCAAAGCACATTCCAGTGGACATCGTCACTCCCTTTTAAAAGAAGCTGAAAGTCTTGCTTATCAGGTGAGCTGGGATCATGGTGTTCATTTTGGATGAGGCAGTGTACTCCTTCACGAGGTCAGTTCAATTTGACATTTCTGGGTTACCAGTATTGCCCTTCTAAGTTACATAATAAGGTAGAATTAAATTGTCCTGCTTGCTTTTGATAAAACTGATCAAAGAGCACTAAGAGTAATCATTACTTACAATCATAATTAACAAAAATTTTCCATTTCTCTAATCCCTGAACAGAATTTAGCCTATTTGTCTAGTGAAATTTACGATTTGTTACGTCCCTTCTGCAATCTATCAAGTGCTCCTAATATAGTGAATGTGATGAAGAATAACAATGCTAACACTTAAAAGGTGCCTACTACTTCCAGAAACTGTTATAATGCTTTATTACTTCATTTAATCTTCATTACCACTCTTAAGAGGTAGCTACCATTTTTATTTCTATTTTTGAAAATGAAGGAATTGAGGCACAAAGGTTAAATAACTTGTGGAAGATTGTATTAACTGGCAAGTAGTAGAACTGGGATTATTAATATCACAATTTGTAAGTTACATTTCATAATGTGTGGAGGCAAAAAAAGTCTCAAAACTTGGTTTAGAAATGACCACCACCTTATTAAGAAATTATATAAATGAGTATGCTGATAAGTTTATTTCCATACTCACTAAGCTTTGTTCACCTTGAATAAGGAAACATGAATATGCTTTCATTTTATTAAATATTTCAGTGATGATTCAGTGATTAAGGAGCTGATATAAAATGGTCTGGAAGTCTTTTCAAGCTAAAAATCTTGTTGTTGACCTCATTCTATATGCTTTTTTTCTTACATGTAGATTTTATGAGAGTAGTGAATCAAATGCAATGGATTATAGTGTACTGTATCCCTCAGGAAGGTTGAAGGTAGGTGAAATTTATTGTTTTATGTCATTTTTCTCAATAATTTTTGATGACCTCATTTACATACTATTTAGTGAAGTTCTATTTAGAGCACAGGTGGCAAACACAAGGCCCACGCGCTGTTTCTACCCCGGCGGCAGCGCCAAGCTCCTTGCCCCTAGTTAAGGAGTAGTTACATTTATACGGTCCTAAAATTACATTCAGCTTTTTGAAGGCAACCACGAGGCTGATGTGGCCCCAGTGAAAATGAGTTTGACACCCCTGATTTAGAGCATTGTTTGCAAAGTTGCAATTTTAAGTTTTATAATCCATACCTATATAATTGTAGAATCTGGTAATGAAGAAGGCTTTATAACACTTTGCACTCATATGTACCACAGCTTTGGTTACCTATGTAACAACCACCCCCAAAATAGTGACTTAAAGTAACAATTTATTACTATTTCCCTTGATTCTGTGGTTGACTGGGCTCAAGAGGTAGTTTCTCACTCTTATGGTCTCATGTGGTTGCATTCAGATAGCAGCTAGGACCCAACTAGTCTGAAAGCTCTACTGGGTGCACTGTTCAATATGGCTTTTTTCCCTGCACACATCTAATGCTCTTGAGCTCCTGACTTTTCCCTCTACATACTGTATCTTATCTTTCAGCCTCTCAACATGGCTTGGACTTGGTTTTGCATGGTGGTACAAGGTGCTTTTATTTCTAAGACAGGGGCTGATTTTTAGGCCATTTGAGAACCATGCTGAAAACTGGTATAGTATCATTTCCACTATGTTCTATTGGTTAAAATAGTTTAGGACCTGATTAGATACAAGGAAGTAGAGAAATAAATTCCACATCTTAATGGGAGTACCAAGTTCATATTTCATAAGAGCATGTGGAATGGGAGGCATAGTTGTAGCCATAGTTCTTGTTGCAGATCATGTTTCTGACATATTTCTAATCAGACATGTTTTACATGAGATAACAGGGAGAGAATAATACAAATATCTTGAGTTGTGCCTGCTACTCAGATTAAATTTTACTCACCAGTCAAGTGACTTGTTACATTCAAGGTCATAGATCTCTAGGAGTCTAAGAGAGGGATAAAAAATTCCTGGTTGGTCTTTTGTTATCCAAAGGATCTGGAGTGGATATCTTTTGGAGTCTGTTAGTAATGGACAAAAATCTCTAATTGGTCTGCTTCCCTTATTATCTAATCCTTCCCTCTTAGAGGAAGCTGGACACAGGAGCCTAGGCTGGGTGTATGGTGGAGAGTTAGACTTTAGGTATGAAATCCAAAGCAAAACCATAGGACCCTAATCAAGCAAATTAAAAGGACAAATGAATAGAAATACAGGAAACCAGGGAGGACAGTAAGAACTAAAATTCAAAGGTAGGTAGGAAAGTGTAAAAAATTCTGATTTACAAGATTAATAGGACTGATAATCTTATATTTAACTTTAGAATGTTAGGATAGGACTTATTCTGCTTACGATCAGAATTGATTCACAATGTTAGTTGAACCAATTGAGAACAATCAGTTCTTTCTGAAGTTGAGAACAGAGAGTCTACCAGGGCGTGATTAATATCTTTCAAATATTGATTTTTCTACTTTACAACTTTCATAGCCATGATGACTAATTTGTTAGGATCAAATCAATTTATAAGACTCAAACAACTGTCAATCATTTTAAATAACTAAAATATGGTTTTATAGGATGTTTTCATATGATAACATAATTTTGATAGGTTAAACGGTAGAATGTAAAAGTAGGAATACATTTTATTGTTTGTTTTAATTATACATTTCTTAGTCTCTAGTAATCTGAATTTTCTAAGAATTAAGATTTACATGTGAAGATAATGTGAATAACATGCACATTAATCAATATCCTTGATTACATTATTTTTTACTAATATTGTTTACAGTAGTATTAATTGATATTATCTTTAAAAAATTGAACACAGGTATGGTTCATTTATTTTTGATGATTTTGTTTTCTTGCTAAAGGATGGTAAGATAAACTGCATAGTCTGGGGGATTTTTATACAATTGTTGGTGAGACTAATAAGAAGAAATACAAGGGCAATTTAGTTTTTGAGTTTAAAACCAAGCCAAAGTTTCATATTTCTCCAGAGGCTGTGGTTTCTAAGCTTGCCTGGATGGGACTGGAATTGTTCTAGCCAAAGAGAAGTGTTGAATAATGAAGTTCTTCTTAAGCTCTGCTAATCTATTTTCAGGTACAACGCAGTGAATGAGAATGAAATTATGCCTTCTGAGAAAATGGCAGCAGCGGTAAGTGGCTGTGTAGTCCAACAGAGTAGCAGTTGCGTTTGGATGGAACTTGCTTTTAAATCATGTGAATCATTAGCTAATATTATATTATAATTAATTAGGAAATTTAAAGTAAAATGGTCTGGTTTCAAAACCTAAGGACAGAAACCCAAATCCAAACTTCTTCCTACTAAACTTTTTATATAAGAAACAGCGCAAAGTAATTCAATATAATATGATAAACAAAATAATTATAGAATGTTTTTCACCTCAGGGAAAAACAATAAAAGAACTTATTTAGATGCTAAGCCTATTAAGAATGTGCATGCCAAAGAAATAAATCCAAGTATAGTTAACTTGAGGATAAAAAATGGTACTCAGAAATGAAGAGAATAGACCTGGCTTAGTAGATTTAGTGCCAGCCTGTGAACCAAAAGGTTACCAGTTCCATTCCCAGTCAGGGCACATGCCTCGGTTGCAGGCCAGGTCCCTAGTAGAGGGCGTGCGAGAGGCAACCACACACTGATGTTTCTCTCCTACTCTTTCTCCCTCCCTTTCCCTCTCTCTAAAAGTAAAAAAATAAACTGAAGAGAATATGTGTATATACATATGTTATATATGTTATATACAATATATAAAATGTTACATATAGTAGAATTAATAAATTTTAACATAATTTATTGTTTTTAAAATAATAAATATATATACCTTATTGTGACTTTGAAAATGTATTTGAAAACATTATATTGATTTTGCTTGTTCATTTGCAATCTTTTTTACTAATGACTGTATAATTATGCGTAAACTGTATCACTATTTTTTATTTTGTGGGTTTCTTTTAATATACTAGTTTTACATTTTCTGGTTTTCATAAAAATTTTCCTATTTAAAAAAATTTTAACTGAAAAGACTACATTTGGGTCATCAGAGAAATTCTTCAAATTTTCTCAAGTTTTATAATTTTGTTTTATATTCTTCATTAGAATTTACATTCTGCCTATTTCTGAAAAGATTTAAAGTGGCTTATGAAATTAGACATAATGCAAAATAAAGCAATTAAGGATAAAATGAAAATGTATCATCTAAGTACAGCAGAGTGAATGAAGTAAACACACATTCAAGATAGGTGGTTGTCAGAATCGGGGCACTGATCTTGACTGTAACTTCCTGTCAGTACCAAAAGGAAGATCTCATGGAAATATGGAATTTAAAATCCTGACTAGAGAAAGCATTTAGCTATTAAGACTTTTTAATTGGTCCTAAACTCAGCCTCTAGTTTTGGAACTTGTTGAAGAGACATTGTACCAGAAACAGAGCAAGTATTGCTTCATTTAAGACATTCTGTTCAAATATAATCATAAAATCCCATACCTCCATGTAATGGTTTCTTAAGTTGTTTTATCTGAAAAGTAATGCATGTGTGTGGGAAAAGTTTAATCTTACCAAAATGGCATAGAATTAAAATGTAAAGTATCTTTAGTATCTTATTTTCTCTCACCTCCTCTCCTTTCCTCAGAAGGAGGACTTTCAACATTCTGTTTTAAGGTCTTCCAATGGTTGTCTCTCTAACTCTAAATAACACAGTCATACTTTACTTCTTGATTATCAAATTAAGCCGTAGTGATAGACTTCCTACTATTGATAAGAAATGGAGTTCTTTTACTTTGCCAAAATTTTTCTCCTCACTCTTTCTCTCATTTTTGTTAGTCATATTATAATTCTCTTATTGAGTACATAAGAGAATTTGACTATCTCTTGACTCCTCCCAAATGAGAAGAGCAAATTAGTGCCCCTATACTCTCCTCTTTCTTTTTGCCCAGTTTTCCAGCTCTACCCTACTTTTCCATAATTGTACAGGTCCAAAGCCCATGTACTCAACACTTCAAAAGGCCAAAACTCAAAATGTCAGAGTTTGGAGTAAAGAAAATTTTATTGATCAAGAAGATGGGTCATGGAAGAAGATGGGAGACCTAGTAGTTCCTCAAATTCATTTTGAGAAAGTACCAAGTTCAGGCTTCTTTTATTTCAAAATAAGGGAAAATGGGAGGGACTGTTTTTTGTTAAACTCAGGCTTCAAGCAGAAATCTCCCAATGATTAGCATGTCGGTATGTAGGACTAAGCAGGAGCTTCTACACTTAAAGCCATAGGAACAACAAAGGCCTGAACAAGATGGAATCAGGGAGACAGACCATTTTATTCCATTACATAATCTGTGTTTAATTTATAAAAGTTGAAAACTGATGGCTGGACAGCCAAATATAGGTATTCAGAAATATTGGGCTTTATCCACATGCTGACCCTATTTTTAAGGAAATTTAAATTAACAGGTAAT
>PVKU01017463.1:0-11427 GCA_004027475.1 Anoura caudifer
ACTTAAAGCCATAGGAACAACAAAGGCCTGAACAAGATGGAATCAGGGAGACAGACCATTTTATTCCATTACATAATCTGTGTTTAATTTATAAAAGTTGAAAACTGATGGCTGGACAGCCAAATATAGGTATTCAGAAATATTGGGCTTTATCCACATGCTGACCCTATTTTTAAGGAAATTTAAATTAACAGGTAATATGTGGAAATACAGAACTTTATATAAATATTCTCCTTTGTTTTTCCTCTCTAGAAAAATGGAAGACCCGATATTATTGGGCCCACATTTTTGCCTGGTTGTAATTGGTTGCAGCACAGGAATGACTTCAGTTTGAGAGGAGGCATATGGTCATTTCTTCCCAGTCAATTAAACTCACTTGGATGAATTTCCTTTACAATCTTTTCCCTGTAAGCATGTAAGTTTGTCCCATAGTTTTTGGTATTTCATTTTATTCTGTAATTATCATTAAATGACCTATGCTTTGTTTATAGAATGATTCTGTCCTGTGTTCTGGGAATTTTTTTTTTTGTCTTTTTGTTTTAATTTTTTGAAAAGATTTATTCAACCTATCAATCATTTCATTTCAACCACTTTATTTCCTGAGTGCAACATATAACAGAGATAATCAAAATCTCTTTGATTCAAGTGTTCTTTTTACCTGCTGTTAAGTTTTCTTCTAATTTCCTAAATTACATATTTCCTCTAAAATCTGTTCCTATTGTTGTTCATTTTGTACATTTTTTGTCCTAATTGGTTATTTTTGGTTGTTCTTTCAAAGTTGTGAGTGCAGGGTTGTTCACTGGATTGGCATCACTGGTTCTTTCCCCTCCTTGCCAGCTCCTTTTGGCTTCTTTCTTGGCCTCATTCTCCTCTGTTGCTTCACAACTATGTGCAGTGCTTCAGGGCTCAGTAATTCCCTTGTCATTTGGTTCCCCAAGTGACCTCACATGCCCCCATGGCTTTAAATAGCAAATATGCCAATGGCAGTCCATTGCTTAAAATTTCCCACATTACATTTAGAATAAAGCTAAACTCTCCTCTGACTTACATGATCTGGCTCTTGCTTCCCCTTTGGTCTCACCCATACCTCTCTTGTACTCATCTGTTAACACTCCAGGCTCAGTAACCTTCTTCCTGTTACTCAAGCATGCGCATTTGACTTCTACTCTAAGAATCTAGGTAACCTAGGTAACCTAGGGCCTATTACCTCTGCTTAGCATGTCCTTCTTTTGTTCACCTCTATTCAGGTCTCAGCTTTGGTGCCAGAGCTTTTGGTGCTTCTTTTTCCAGAGATCATTTCTAAATACCTCCTCTAAGATGGCTTCCAAGAACCTTGCACTCACAGGGTAATGCTCTATGTGAACCTATCATGATTCTAATAATTTTTCTATTCATTTTTAAATGTCTATGTCTTTTATACCTGAATGAAAGCTCTGTGAGAGACCCAAATTGTCTTCTATTGTGTTCATAGTCCTTGGAATAAGTTTTGAATTTATAGTGGGTATTCTACAAATAATTAGTTCTCCCTACTGGGTTCAGTACATTTGTATATTTCTTCTCTCTTGCACCTTGTTATTAAAATAATGTTAGGGACAATAGGAGGAGAAATAGATCCATTTGCTCAGGATGCCATCTTCAACCAGAGAAGACATCAAGTGATGTTTGAAGTTAAAGAAATGACAAAAAAGATAATAATTTTAGAGGACAAATTATTCTCTAAAGGATTGTTTGTCATCATCACATAATATTTTTCCATGAGCCACCATTCTGCTTTTGGTCCCTAAGTGGTATAGAAGAGAACTGACAGTACAGGGCACTTTATTATTTTTTTCTATGTAAAAGTTCAGGAAAGATAGCTTTAAAAAGATACATTTAAAATGATTATTTATCTGGCTAATAATGAGAAAATTTTACTCTTAGATTCTCCAAAGTGATTTCATAAAAGTTGTCTTTGGTAATTAAATCTAATTTTATTTTCTCAGATTTCTCTTAGAGAATTTTTTAATAAAGAATGAAAATCAGTGAGGAGACAATTATTTTTCCAAATTTCTCAATGGGATTTTGATTTCTACTAATTTGCATGGTATTTGGTATTTTTTCCTTATGTTTTGAGATTCACTTGTATTATTAGTGTTAGAAAGCTGATTTCTTTTATTCCTGACTAGCATTCCATTGTATGAATATATAGCAATTTGTCTATTTTTTCCTCATATTAATGGATACCTGGACTTCTTCTTTTTATAAATATTAGAAATAAAGTTATTATAATTTTTTTTGTTTAAGTTCTTATCTGTAAACATGTAGCTTTTAAAAATATTTTTATTGGGTAAATATCTGGGATTGAAATTACTGGCTCATAGTGTAGGTATATGTTCATGTTTGTAAGAAATTGCCAGACCTTTTACCAAAGTGCTTAAGTCATTTTATATTCTCACCAAAAATGCACAAAAACTCTGGTTTCTCCACATCCTCACCAATATTGAATGTTGTTGGTCTTTTTTTCATTTTAGACACTCTGTTGTATGTACTATAATACCTCTATAGTTTTAATTTTCATTTTGCATTTACTTAATTATTGATATTGAACATCTTTCCATGTGTTCAATGTCCATTTGTAAATCCTTTGTGAAATATCTGTTTATTTTTTGTGTGAAATATCTGTTTAAATAATTTCTGCTATTTATTTTTTTTCTAGAACTATTTCAGTCCCCATTTTATTGCCTGACTTGAAATATATTTGTTTTATACCTGAATTTTAAAATAAATGTGGGCTTACTTGTTTCAAGATTATGAGTAGAGGGAAGAATCTTACTGTATCTGTGGAGCTTCTCATGATTTTGTGGCCTTTTGAAGAAACTCCAAGTCTCACTTATTTTTACCAAAACTGTTGTACTATTACCTTTAATCATGGTGGCAATTTGGACACAAATGTTCCACAACTTCACTTTTGAAGGCTTGTTTCTAGACTTTTGAAAGGCTTATCTTAATTATGTTTTCCTTAAGAAAACAAAAACTATCATCGGCAAACAAGCTACTGATAAATCTAAAAAAGAAGTACTTACTTGTACTAATAAGATTTCTTGTACCAATAATTTTTCTCATATCAATGTATGTTGATTCCTATAAGTTTTTCTAATACAATGTCAATAGAAGGCTTCTGTAAGTTATTAGAAGTGGTCTCTTTCTTAAAAAAAAATACTGTTTGTCCTACTGCAGAATATAACCTGCATTTTCTACTCCTCCTCCTTTTCTTTCTTTCTTTTCTAATAATAGTATTATAGCAGCCACAGTAGTAGTAACAATAATAAGAGAAGCTATGAGTTATCAATTGCTCAGTTTGTGTCGGCTAACATGCTACATGATTAAAAACACTGTGTGAGTGTATTACATGAGATTGACATTAATTATCCTTAATTTTATAAATGAGAAAACCAAAACAAAGGCAAGTTGTTATGTGTTTGAAGTCATGGAGCTGATAAGTGATGGAATTAGAACCTGAATTTCACTTTTTCTGCCTCCTATTAACTGTGTCATGATGCTTTGGAGATCACAGACTCATGAATATGAAATGATTACTTATGCTATTATACTGTATGAGTCACTCTGATGGTATCAGGAGTGTTAATATATACAAGAGTACTCTTATTTAGTTTGGGCATCAGAATCTTAACTCATTTGTCAATTGCAGTCCACCTGGTCTAGGCATATGGTTAAAATGTTATCTGAAAGAATTATTTAGTTCAAAGACATAAATATTGCAAATAGATTGCCTAAGTGTGAGTACACTGTATAGCATATGGAACGTACAATAGTACAGAAACCTACTATGTACTTGGCATTCTGTTAGACAATGTTGAATAAGTATGAATCCTTGCCCAAGAACTTATCATCTAATGAGGTTTACTAAGATGCACACAGAGAATTTCTGCATAATAAAGGTAATTATTATGATAGAGGCATGCAATAGACTATATATCCTATACCCTTGGTTTTTCAGAGAGTATCTTTTGGTCCTTATTTGCTAAGACATGGGTAAAATATGTGGTTAGGGTTTTCTGAGGGAAATGTTCATTGATTTTGATTTTACATTTTACAATATTCTTGTATAACTTCATTCAGGACTGTAATGGCTAATGCTAATTTCAGAGACTTCTCTTTTTAACCACTATGCAAAATTTGAGATTTTTAAAACACAAAATCTTAAAGCTTAAATCTGTCTCATAACAGAAAGAGCACAAAACCTGATTAAATTTCTCCACAGCGTTTTAGGCTCCATCTTTATGGAGGGCTGGTTGTCCTGTTTGCTTGAGGCTGCTGAGAAATTCATGTCCTGATGTGAGCAGTCTAGAGGCAGGGAACCATCCTGGGGAGTGAGGGGCATAGAGAATATGAAATGCTTGGCCTTGTTGTTGGATTTTATTGCAGTACGGGGCAATGAAACATCCCTTTTAGCTGAAAATGAGAAGCTAACAATCTTTATGTTGCCTGTGGTTTATTTTGGGTGCTTGGGAATTTCCTATGATAGTGTAATATGAAGGGGTGGAAAATGTAAGGACAGTGAGATTGAATGGTTATTTTTGGAGCATTAGGTAACTTTCAGGATGAAACGGACAAACTCAGGTTCCAAAATATCTGGCTCAGGCAGCAAAAGGAAAGACAGTAGGTAACTATTTTGCAGGAATTCCCTTGTGACTGCAATTGGTGCACTGAGATTTCTGGAAAGAAATTGCAGAAGTTGGTGTTTAAGAAGTACATTTTACATCATGGTTTACCACATACATATGTACAGAATGTGTGTGCTCATGTGTGTAAACACAAATAAAATGTCCAGAAATGATACTAACCCTTATAGTGTTCCACTCACTGTGGTATTTCCTACTCTATTCTATTCAGAATTTACAGAAACACTGCTGTGATATTACAATTCATAAGATATTTGGTCTTCATCCACAATTCTTGGATCATAGCATGATGAACTGTTGGAATTTCCTAAGTGCTGAGAGTGAAAAGGGTGTCTTTTATTTTATTTTTTTTGTAGTAGACAAATTAAAGCAGTTTATTGGCAGGGTATCAAGCTAGGAGAAGAGCAAACTAATATTTAAAACCCAAACTCTCTAATGGTTTTTAAATCAGAGTTTTTAAAGGCAAAAGTTGAGGGTTGAGGGTTGGGGTTAGGGGTTATGGGTGAAGCTGATTGGTTAGTTCTTTTTAAAAAAAATTTTTAAAAATATATTTTATTGATTATGCTATTACAGTTGTCTCATTTCCCCCCTTCATTCTCCTCCACCCTGCGCACCCCTCCCACCCTCATTCCCCACCTTTAGTTCATGTCCATGTATTATAAGTTCTTTAGCTTCTACATTTCCCACACTACTCTTGCCCTCCCCCTGTCTATTTTCTATCTACCATCTATGCTACTTGTTCTCTGTACCTTGTCCCCCTCTCTCCTCCTTCCACTCCCCTGTTGCTAACCCTCCATGTGATCTCCATTTCTGTGTTTCTGTTCCTGTTCTAGCTGTTTGCTTTTGTTTTAGGTGTGGTTGTTAATATCTGTGAGTTTGCTGTCTTTTTACTGTTCATATTTTTTATCTTCTTTTTCTTAGATAAGTCCCTTTAACATTTCATATAATAAGGGCTTGGTGATGATAAACTCCTTTAACTTGACCCTATCTGAGAAACACTTTATCTTCTCTTCCATTCTAAATGACAGCTTTGCTGGATAGAGCAATCTTGGATGTAGGTCCTTGACTTTCATGACTTGGAATACCTCTTTCCAGCCCCTTCTTGCCTGTAAGGTCTCTTTTGAGAAATCTGCTGACAGTCTGATGGGAACTCCTTTGTAGGTGACTGTCCCCTTATCCCTTGCTGCTTCTAGAATTCTCTCCTTCATTTTAATCTTAGCTAATGTAATTATGATGTGCCTTGGTGTGTTCCTCCTTGGGTCCAACTTCTTTGGGACTCTCAGCTTCCTGGACTTCCTGGAAGTCTATTTCCTTTGCCAGATTGGGGAAGTTCTCCTTTATTATTTGTTCAAATAACTTTTCCACTTGTTGCTCTTCCTCTTCCCTTTCTGGTACCCCTATAGTTCAGATGTTGGGATGTTTAAAGATGTCCTGGAGGTTCCTAAGCCTCTCATTTTCTTTTTTTGAATTCTTGTTTCCTCATTCTTTCCTGTTTGTTTATTTCATTTTTCCTTCTGGTCTACTCTATTGATTTGAGCCCGGTTTTCTTTCCTTCACTATTGGTTCCCTGTGCATTTTCCTTCATTTCACTTAGTGTAGCTTTCATTTTTTAATCTAATTTGCAGCCAAATTCAACCAGTTCTGTGAGCATCCTGATCACCAGTGCTTTGAACTGTGCATCTGACAGGTTGGCTATCTCTCTGTTGCTTAGTTGTATTTGCTGTGGAACTTTGATCTGTTCTTCTGTTTTGGTCATTTTTTTTTTTTTTTTTTTGTCTTGTCAGGCCTATTACATATGAGGGGCAGAGCCTTAGGTGTTAACCAGGGCGGGTCAACCCAGTTACTGGGTTGTGATGCTGTATGAGGGGGCGGGGTCCAAGAGCGAATAATGGCGCTTCCTCCACTCTTTGTCGGATTTCAGTTCTTTCTGTGCTTCCTCCAAGCAAACTGGGCCTTTCTGGTGCTGATTCCCATGTAGGTGGGCTCATGTAAGTTCTAGGACCCTGTGGGTCTCTCCAATAAACTCTCTGGTGAGGCTGGGAGTTTTTCCTGGCACCTCAACCCACACAGGTGGTTTTAATCGGTGTTTTGAGGCTTTATTTCCCCACTCTGGGACCCTGGGTTGTGTGGTCTGTCTTGCTTCCCAGTTTCGCCTGGTTTATCTGCATATCGCTGCCTTGCTGGGTCTGTCCGGGGGTCTGCCAGCTGCCACCTGTGCGCCCAAGGTCTGCCCTCCGCCAACTTGGGTGCCCAGGCTTTGTCAGCTGCTGCCTTGTGGGCCCAGTGCTACCGCTTCCATGACCCTTGTCTACCTGGCCACCCTATGCCGCCCGACTCCACCCCTCCTACTGGTCTGGATGAACGTGTCTATTTTAACTCCTTGGTTGTTGGACTTCCATGCAGTTCAATTTTCTGTCAGTTATGGTTGGTTTTTTTGTTTCTAAATTTTTGTTGTCCTTATTTTGGTTGTGGGAGGAGGCATAGTATGTCTACCTATGCCTCCAACTTGGCCAGAAGTTGAAAAGGGTGTCTTTTGTTATGTTAATGAGGTGACTTTTGAATTCTGGGGAGGAGGAAAGGGCTAGAAGTTGAATCAGTGACCTGTGGTTTGATCAACCATGCCTATGTAATAAAGCTTGCATAAAAATCATAGAAGATGGGGTTCAGAGAGCTTCTCAGTGGGTGAATACATGGAGATGCAGGAAAACTCCACCCTCTTCCCACGAATCTTGCCCTATGCATCTCTTCTATATGGCTGTCCCTGAGTTATATACACTGTTATAGAAACCAGCAATCTAGTAAGTATAGTGATCCCTCACCTATACTTAGGGAGGGAGTTACGTTCCAGAGACCCCTGTGATAGGTGAAAATCTGGGAAGTGGCGGCATTATATTTATTTTATTTATATATATTTTAAGGCTTTATAAACCCTTCCCACACTCCTATAAACCTTTCCCACTCTGTAACTAACCTTTCCCACACTCTCAAAAACACTTCATATGCTCTTAAACAGTTTCTACACTCTTAAATCTACATAATTTTAACAACATATAAAATTCTATATGGGTGCTCACCAGTGAAGTATACAGTTGCGTATATTGCGGTTCACTTATTTGCGGCTTCACAGTATCGCAGGTTTTAGAATATCCGAGATACAGTGAAGCCACAAATAAGTGAACCGTGATATAGCGAGGGACGACTATAACATATTTCTCTGAGTTCTGGAATTGTTCTAGCACATTAATTGAGCCCAAGGAGGGGGTGTGGGAACATCTGATTTACTGCCAGTTGGCCAGAAATACAGTTGACAAACCTGGACTTGCAGTTTGCATTCTGAGTTAGAGAAGGTGGTTGGAACCTTTAACCTATTGGTCAGAAGTGTGAGTAACGTCAGGTTGCATCTGCCCTCTGCAGTGTGTATATGTGTGGAGGGTGGGAGGTAGGGGGTTAGAGCCTTGTAGGACTGACCCTGATCCAGTGAAATCTGAGGCTGTCTCTAGGTAGATAGCATCAGAACTGAGTTGAATTCTAGAGCACCTGTGGGTATTCGAGCAATTTGAATACTATCATAATGTTCCATTCACTGTGATAGTCCTATTCTAGTCTCTATTCTATTCCCCCTGCCTTTGTACTCTTACTTATATCACATAGCTCTGCCTACTATTGTCTATAGCTGATTGGAATATGGGAAGATACCTGGCCCCAAAGAAATCAGTCTGTATGCCAAATTCTGCTATTCGGCGGACACTTGGATTGTTCATATTGTTTTAGGATTCTGATAGATTTTAATTTCTTTACAAGTTCAAATTTTGGAGTCAATTTAAGATATCTGTTCCTGTATCCAAACATGAATTGACCTAGATGCAGATATTTCCACTGCTGTCATTAAAGCTCAATTCATTCACAGATTAAATGCTGTTTTATAGCTTATATATTATTACTCATTGACTAGTCAGTGTACTTGGACTATGTCAATACTCTTTATAACGTTGTCCAACAAGTTTTATTTCCAGTTGGATTCAGTAAATTTTTATTTTTCTTTGTGCATCATAACTTCTTCAGTGTCGAGTTAAAAAGAAATTTTTTCAGAGTCAGTTTCTATTGAGGGACTGACAGGTGAAAACCTCTTTTTCTTCAGACGATCTTGTCTTTTCTTCCTTCATGTCTTTTGGTTTTATTAGATAGACCTTGTATTTTCAACTTAAGCACTTTTCCTTTAGATGGAGTCTTTGATGTCCTAATCATGGAAAGGAGTCTTCTCCTGTCCCTTTTCTCTTCATAAAGCATGAATTTAGGGCAACTCTATTGATGGGAGAGCCCTGGTTCTTTTTACTGGTGCGTATAAAGAATTACAGATCAGCAAATCTATTAGTGTGCAATCAGAGTTTGCTAGTGATCTGTTCCCATGGAAGAGAATGGGCCTAGGTAGGGTGGGAGGTGAAGGCATAGGTTCAGGGCAAAGCAGGGCAGCAAAAGTGAGTGTGGCTGAAGGCCAGGGTGGCAAGCCCCCTGGTGACCAGTGGCTGGGTGGCCTGAGGCTGGGCAGCCAGCCAGGGGAGCAAGTCCTTTGTTCTGAGGATTTATATAGTTGGCCAGATGGGAATAAAAAAGTTACATATTGATTGACCGGTAAATGTGGTGCCAGCTTTCCCAGGGGTGGGGGGAGCATGACTACCCAAACTTAGGTATGTGTGGGGGTCTGTTAGCCCAAATCCTTACCTTGCTCCAGACTCTATTTGTTCATCTTGTTGTAGGACAGATACGTGACAGGAGGCAGTTAATTAAAGCTGGGGCAGTTACCCAAAGTTATTTATGGGCTCTTCTTTGGGCACTGTGGACCCTCTCTTGCCTTTCAGGCCCTGGGATGAAAGCACAGTTTCAAGGCTATATTTCCCGGATAGTGGAAATGCTACGTAAAATTTCAAGGACTTCCCTCCTCTCATGCTATCATAGTGTTTCTTGTGATGTTGGAACACCTGGCAATATTATCAGACCAGGGTCAGGACTGCTGAGTTAGTGGGTGAGACACGTCTCCCTTCCACTCCCTGCCTTGGTTTGCTATTCATTCTCCCTAAGTGTTATAAGGTGTTTCCTGGCAACCAGGGTGCTAGACACTGGCTAGTAACAGTAGCACCGTCCCGGAGTTCTTCCTCTGCTATCTCCTGCCTTAACTCCACAGTGCTAAAGTTTCTTAATGGTTGGAAAAGTGACTTATTTTGAGAATAGAATAATAAGCACCACAAGTAACATTTAAACATTTCAAAAGTCATCTCTATTCAACCTGAGGTTAATTTTCCAGTTTCTAAAGCTATAGAACTGTACTGTTTCAGCTTGAAGCCAAATACTTAGGTACACTGCAAAAGAATCCCATTATGAATCTCCCAC
This sequence comes from Anoura caudifer, assembly GCA_004027475.1. Lineage (NCBI taxonomy): Eukaryota > Metazoa > Chordata > Mammalia > Chiroptera > Phyllostomidae > Anoura > Anoura caudifer. Next base: position 10,068 of record PVKU01017463.1, read on the forward strand.
TCAATTAGCTGTTTTCAAAGGGCAAAGGAAAATAGAAATTTAGTCTTCTTTGTGAGAAGAATAGATAAGAGTTTTATTGGCTAAGTGGTTTTTGAAAGAGAATTCTGGATATTTTTTTGCCAGTGAGTTTTACAGTAAATACATTTTCTGTATTAAAATTCCTAAAATGCAGTTTCATTTCCATTCTCATTTAAAAATAAACAAGAGTTTCCTAGGGCTAGTAGTGAGGTGGAGAATAAGGGTGACTTGCTAATGAATGTGGAATTTCTTTAGGGGTGATGAAATATTCTAATACTAGGTTGTGATAGTGACACATTTATGTGAATATATGAGATCCATTAAACTGTACACTTTAAATAAATTTTATGGTATATGATAATCTCAATAAAATCTTAAATAACCCTTCCCTACTCTCCCATGAAGTAAACAAGAGTTGAGCAAGTATACTTATTGGTTAGTTTGGAAGATGTCTTAAGACATCTATATTTCTATAAAAGTATTAGAACTATTGTTTTTTTCCTAGGGATGTAACCAAAAGCAGGTCCAGCTGCCTGCTACTCTGAAAGCCAATACTTGAGAGACAGGTGCTGATGTAAAGGACAGTGGTTTATTTTCAGGTGCCAGCTACCTGTAAGATGGGAGCTCACGTCTCAAAGCCCATCTCCTGGTGAAACTGAAAAAGCCAGCATTCATACAGCCTGTCACGACCAGACCCAATAAGCAGAGACAGGGACTGAATTTTTACGGGTGCTTTATTCAGATGGCCGGCAATCTGAGAAGATGGTGGATTTGTACCCTAACAGACCTCCTTGCATTTCCTTCCAAGCAGCCTTTATTGAAAGGGGGCAAAAGTGTAGGTAAAGGATTTGGAATTCAGGAAAGATTAATCAGATAAAAGCTGCGGTCTGGCCATTTCCCTAATATCCTTTCATCTGCTGACCCATCATTTTCTTTATCGGTGTCCTGGGTGGCAGACTGTCTCTCCCTGGACCACAGTGGCTCGGGTACCACCTTGATTACTTATGGTCTCTTCTGAAGCACACAGGCCAATCTCTTGGAGTCAGGGTGGGCTGCACCTGCAGTTCCTGAAACAATAGCTTTTTACATGCCTTTACTCTAAGCTCACTAACATTACCCTTAAACTAAAATTTTCCAACTCTTGGGTCCGGGAAGATGGCGGCATGGTAAGAGGACGCACATCTCTTTGCCTCCCACACATAGGTCTTAAACCGGGACATTTTTCAAAGCAGCACAGCAAACAGACACCAGAAACACAGCATATTTGAAAACAGATTATCGAAAATTGCAGTGGACGTTGAAAAACCGGACGGTAAGGAGAGTACTCCGGCGGTGCGGAGAC
>PVKU01017464.1:0-11427 GCA_004027475.1 Anoura caudifer
GAGCTAAGAACGCCAAAGGGAAAAGGATCCGAACCAATGGTTGGCTGAGGGACCCAGAGACACCCAATAAGGCCCCAGAGTAAAGCAGTGGGGCCTGTGGCTGAGGAGAGACCTGCAGTGACTCTGATCAGCTGCTCATGGCCTGTGTGACTCTGCTTTGGTGGCTCTATTTACCTGTGCCTCAGCTTCCCCTCAGTGGGGGAGGATGAGCATTTGGCTGCCAGGCTGTCAGTGTGTTAACTGCAAAATATTCACAGTCTCTGACCTAAATCTTGAAATAAATGAGCTGCCCAAATAAGAGGCCCCTGTTATTGATCGACTCCAAGAGAGGATCCCCCGGGCTGATCCCTGGTGGATGAGGAGCTGCCAGGAGCACTTTTTCTCCTGTTTCTCCCTGGAATGCTGTCTTCTCTTTCTACTCCCCTAAGTTCCTCAGGGTCATCCACAAATTGCCTGGCAGTTTTGTGTATGTGTGTTCTTCACACACAGTGTCAGGTGAAGGATTATGCTCTATTCCTGCCCAGATGTGACTCCTGGGGCTGAACCCTGGCTGGTGACCCGCTCAAAACCCTTGAGACTTGGGCATTCAGTAAACCATTGCTCACAATCAGCTCTTCCCAGGGGTCAGAGCAGACCTGACACAGGACCCCCAATGTTTCTGGAGTGAGGAGCCCTGGGGCAGGGGTCTGGGGAGTGGCTGCTGGGTTCCAGGAGGCTACTCAGGTTAGGCCCTGCCTGACCCCGCCCTGCAGGATCTTTCTCAGGGTCAGGGTCACGGGAGGAACCAAGGGGGCTGAACTGAGACTAGTCTCCCTTTGCTGAGTTACTCACATCAGACTGGTCCTTATGTCTGCAATAAATGTCTGCAGGTCTGGAATTTGGGAAGGGAACTCTGATCTTAGGAAGTTTGTCCCCACACTGTGTGTCCTGCACCAAAGGCACAACCCCAACCTTGGACATGATTCAGAGTGGGAAGGAGGCAGAGTCCAGAGCTGTCAGTCCTGTGTGTGAAGTAGAATTCACCCCACCCAACACCCAGAAGTCAGAGAGGAATCACTCACAGTACACACAGAGCCACCCAAACCCTATTTCTTTCATTGCACTTTCAAGGTAGACTACTGTGGTGTAGTAAATTGTGTCCTTCCTGGTGACCTTTACGTGCAAGGGTCCGTGTATTTCCTCTCTACCACTGAATGCAGGCCCTGTGTCCTATACTCTTGTGTTTATTGCATAAAATGCAACATTACACTTGGAGTTTGCTCTCCCCCTCTGTACACAGATGGGCCATAACATTGGGAGGCTTGTTACCCATACGTAGAAGCACACCCTCCCCTTGAGCAGCAACAGTTGACACTATAGCCAGTTGGGCAGTGGTGGGTGGGGTCTAGAAGGTTAAGAGTGAGACTAAGAGGGAAGAGAGAAATTGATCAATATTTGGATCTATGTATTGGGACGGAAAGATACGGCCCTGGGTCCTGATCAGGTCTCTTCACCTCTCAGCCTTTGTGTGTGTGAGAGTGTGTGAGCATCCCATGGTCAAGGCAGGCAGGGTAGTCACCATAATTCAGCTCCTCTGCACCTGGTGTTTCTTGTGTTTAAAATACTCTTCCCCAGGTATGTCTGTCCAGCTCACCCCCTCACTGCTCTCACAGAGCTGCTGACACTCAGGGACGTCCTACGAAGACACCTTCACTGACCACCTCTTCTAATGGCCCTGCGTCTTCACTTCCTGACCTGCCCCAGCTCTCTTTCCTTCATGGCACTTGTGGGTACCTGACATCATATCAAGTGTATTTTACCGTGTATAATGCACATGCACATTTTTGGCCTAGACTTTCAACACAAAACCTTTTGTTTTAATTTTTTAATTCAATTTTTTATTTATTTATATTTAGATACTTTTTTGTGCTATAAAGAAATTTTAGCATTTATTTTTTAACGTATTATGGTACATTTTTAATGCATAAGCATAAATAAAGGAATTAAAAACATTTATGTTGACACAGAATTAGTACTACCCATGTATAATGCACATCCTTATTTTCCCTAAAAAATTTGGGCAAAATAAGTGCGCATTATACACGGCAAAATACGGTAGATCTTTTTTTGTAACGTGAGCTCCACGCAAGCAGGGCCTTGTCTGACCTTGCTGTAACCCAGTGCCTGCAACAGGCTGGAATTACCAGTGGGTAAATGAATGAGTTTTTCCAGGGTCCTGCACCTCGTGGGCTATATTTGCCCATTTCTGAGGTTGGTGATAAGGACAATTTTTTGCACCCTGCTTACATTTTTCTGGTGTTTCTGACATAAATTATTATTAATATCATCAGTTTTGAAAATGCAAATACTCAGTGATGAAGAACTTAGGAAATGAACAACCATTGGGGTTTTGCTGCCCCTCACCACTTTCAGATCATGAGATTTTCCTGTTGCTGAGGCCCCTCGCTGTCCTCCTCTGCTCCCCTGTCCTCTCCCCTTAGGTCCAAACAGGAGCCCTCTGCCCCTCTCAGGGCACTATCCTCCCCTGAAGACCCCAGCCAGCCTCTGTCTCCCATCCTCCCATCCACCCCCATGGATTGCCCCTCCTTACCTGCCAGCAGAGTCCCCTGCCAAGGGGCAAGTCCTCTACACCCCGTAGCAGAAGGAGGACTCCGTGGGGTCTGCTGCCTGTCCTGTCCCTCTCTCTGTGAGAAGAACTTGGATTCCACAACTGCTCACAGCCACCTCGATGTGGACTGGTGGGTTCTGCTGTCCCTCCTCCCTTAGCACAGAGCCTTCTACACTGGGGCAAGAGCTCTTCTCCTTTCACGTGGGCCAGGGGCGGGGTCTCTGGGCAGTACCCTCCCTCTTTCTCCCCTCCTTCCTGCTACCCCTGCCCCTCCTTCCCATTAACTTTTGGTCTACCTTTCTGTTTCCTGGGAACAACGGAGGCCTCTGCGCACAGACACACACCCTGTTTGGACAAGAAAAAACCTGGGCCAGCCTTGTCCGGGGAATACCCACAGCTGCCTGTCCAGTGCACAGTAGCCTCCCCCACAGCCTCTCTCCTTCACTTCTGACTTTTTCCTTCCGATCAGGAGTTCTGTCTGAGGCTACCATGGCGCGGGGGTGGGGGGGGGTGCGGTGAGGGGGCGGGGAACTTGTCACAGGGATGTTGCACCCGCTGTGCTGTGCATCGGCTGACCTGTGAAACTTTGTAAAGATGACACTTTAGGAATCCTGCTTTAGCAGCTGCCCAGCTAAGGTAGATGCCTGGCCAAGCTGAGAGCCAGTGATGTGGGAATGGGACACCCCTTACCCTCCCCTGTGCACAAGGAGGGTCTGCAGTTCCTGATAAAAATGCAGATTCCAACTTGGCAGGTGTGCAGCAGACCAGAGCCTCTGCATCTAACAAAATCTCAGGGGAGGTTGAATTTGCCGTCCTGTGAAGCTCACTTATAATAACAAGGTTGATGGAGGCATGTGTGGCCCTGAGAAAATGACCCTCTGACCCCAGCATTAGCCTCTGCTTCTCTTAGTCCAGTTTCAGGGAGATCCTCCTTCTCCATGTCTGTTGGTTAGCCTGTCCTTGTGCCCACGGATCCCTGGGGCAGCCTCCGTCCTTTGCCTGGGAGACCGTCCTGTGCTGAAGCCACCTTGCCTACGGGTGGTGCAGGCATGGGGTGGGGAGCAGCACAGGGACCCCTGGGAGAGCAGGGGCTCCCAGGTCCTGTCAAAGTGAGAAATGTCCCAGCCTGTGGAGCATTTTTATGAGTTTATTTGAGCGAAATTGATGACATGCCTGGAAGCAAGATCTCAAATTCTACAAAGAACAGCAGTTTTGCAGTTTATTTTGTATATTACAATCAAAGGAAAAGATGGAAAAAGTTGCCTGAAATCCATTGCAAGGTGAGAGAAAGCATAGTGGGAAAATCTCTGGAATTGAATAAAAGACAAAATGGAGAAATACATACCGGTTTTTTTTAATTTGTGAGTGCTGGATTCCACCAAGATGGAGGTGTAGGTAGAAACCCTTCACTTCCCCGCACAACCAAAAGGAGGATAACAACCAATCTAAAATCAATAAACAACCAAAAACACCAGAAAAGCCAAACTGCATGGAACTCCGACAACCAAGAAACTAAGAAAAAATCAACCAGAATAACCAAGTGGGCCAACTCAGAAAAGCTGGAGGTGGCTGGAGGTAGGGCTGACTGCTGAGCTCGGAAGAGCTGCATGGGAAGAGCTGACTTAAGGGGGAAACTGAGACTCAGAGCTGACTATGGGCTACACTGGGGTTGCCATGGTGAGAGATCCTTCAGTCTGACCCGAGAGTCTGTTGGAAAGTGTGCTAGAGATGAACAGGCAAGCTGCATTGTTCCCTCTCTGGCCCCTCCCCCACAGGAAGCGCAGCAAAGAGGATTGCTCTGCCCCTTACTACTTAACAGGTACACCAAGACAAAGAAATATGGCCCAAATGAAAGAACAGAGCAAAACCTCAGAACTAACCAATGAGGAGATTGCCAACCTATCTGATGCAGAATTTAAGGCCCTGGTAATAAAAATGCTCACAGAACTGATTAGCTTGGTCAAATAATGAAAGAACAAATGAAAGACACCCAAAATGAAATAAAGGAAAATATTCAGGGAACCAACAGTGACAAGAAGGAAACCCAGGATTCAAAGCAACAATTTGGAACAAAAGGAAAAAATAAACATCCAACTGGATCAGAACGAAGAAACTAGAATCCAAAACAATGAAGAGAGGCTGAGGATTCTCTGGGACAACCTGAAACTTTCCAATATCTGAATTATAGGGGTGCCAGAGGAGAACAAGAGCAAGAAATTCAAAACTTATTTGAACGAATAATGAAGGAAAACTTCCCCAATCTAGCAAAGAAAATAGATTTCCAGGAAGTCCAGGAAGCCCAGAGAGTTCCAAAGGAGTTGGACCCAAAGAGGAACATACCAAGGCACATCATCATTAAGTTACCCAAGATGAAAGATAAGGAGAGAATCTTAAAAGCAGCAAGAGAAAAGGAGACAATTACCTACAAAGGAGTTCCCATAAGACTATCAACTGATTTCTCAAAAGAAACCTTACAGGCAAGAAGGGACTGGAAAGAAGTATGAAGTCATGAAAGGCAAGGACCTGCATCCAAGATTGCTCTATCCAGTGAAGCTGTCATTTAGAATGGAAGGGCAGATAAAGAGCTTCCCAGATAAGGTCAAGTTAAAGGAGTTCACCATCACTCAGCCCTTATTATATGAAATGTTAAAGGGATTTATCTAAGAAAAAAAGATCAAAAACATGAACAATAAAATGACAACAAATTCACAACTATTAACAAATGAACCTAAAAGAAAAGAAAAACAATGAAAACAAAAACTAAGCAAACAACCCGAACAGGAACAGAATCAGAGAAATGGACATCACACAGAGGGAGTTCAGTGGGGAGGGGGAAGGGAGGAATGGGGGGAAGGTACAGGGAAGAAGAAGCATAATTAGTAGACATAAAATAGATGGGGAAAGATAAAAATGGTGTAGGAAACAGAGGACTCAAAGAACTTATATGTACAACCCATGGACATGAACTAAGGGGGGGAATGCTGAAGGGTTGGGGGGTCAGAGTGGAGAGGGAATAAAGGGGGGAAAATGGGAAAAACTGTAATAGTATAATCAATAAAAATACTTAAAAATAAATAAATAAATACATGCATACATAAATTTGTGGGTGCTGGATTGTGGCAGACCCTTCTGCATGGTGTGGGCCCAGCTCCTACTCAGAGATGCACAGGACCCATGCCCACAGAGAGGTTGTCTCGTGGGTAATCAGATTTGCAATATACCTAAGCTGTTTTGAGGTTTGCTCTTTGCTAAAAATTCCCTCACCCTGCAAATGCTTACTGTAACTTCCTAAAATCCATGCTGAGCCTTGCAGGGGCCAGTGTGACTAGCTCAACCACTTTTGCCTATTCATTTGCTAATATCCTTTTTCTGTGATGTAATGGGGGGCATTGGCTCCTTTGTTGTAACCGGAATAGTGAGGAAGAACCACCTTGCAATGTGAGGAGATAAGATTAGAATAAAGGCCTGTCATGGCGGAGGCCATGGCTTTTGCACCTCTTGAGAGAAAAGCCATGCTGTCATCTTTATTCTTCCACCAGACTTGGTAGTCTGTGTGTATGTTTCATTTCATCCATAATGACACGGACACTGCTGGCCGGTGTCCACCTCACTGGATAATCAACATTCACAGCATGAACAGAGGGCATGCAGGGGAACAGCACCTGAGGGGCTCTGGGGTCTCATAGTCTGCTCCCAGAGGCTGCGGCTTCTAATGGTCTCGCAGAGAAAGTCACTTTGATGTGTTGAAGGTAGGTCATTTAGGGTTCATAAGAACAGGGGACAAGGCTCACTTAAGGGGTAAAGCCTGACCTTTGCTAAAAAAATAAAAAATAAATAATAAATAAAAAACCTACAGGCTGCGACGTGATTACTGGCCACCATCTGCCCAATTAGGAATCCTGTGTGGTACTTTTGGCTGCTGAGCTTGTCGAGACTATTGCACAGCCCCTTTTTTGTTCGAAGTTCCTGGAAGGAGTAGATGAAGGAGAGCCAGAACAAGGAAGGGACTCAGGACATCTGAGCAGGGGATGGGAATCACGTTCCTTCTCCACCTGCTTGGCCAACGCCAGATTCATGTGTAAATTTTCTGTGTGTGTGTGTGTGTGTGTGTGTGTGTGTGTTAATGTCGCCCCCTGTAGGCAAAGAGGAGACCTGCAGCCAATATTATGTACTGCACCATGGATGCTGACCAGGCTTGAGAGGCTGGGAACTGACGCTTAGCCCAGGACAGAGGTGGGCTCTGACCTCCCAACTGAGAGTCCGGTCCATCAGGGCCCTGTCACCATGGGCGCCAGGCCTTCCAACTCCATTCTAGAGCAGGCTGAGCTCAGCAAGAGGACAGACCCTGTCAGAGTATTATGAGTCTCGTGTCAGGAGAACTGTCTTTCCTGGGATAGGTGCTGTTTCAGAAGGAGCTCTCTGGCATTGGGAGGGCCTGCTGAGGGTTTTCCTGAGGCTTCCGGGAGAGAGTGCTGGCCTGGAGAGATGATCTTCGGAATGCCCCGTGTGTCCCCCATCACAGCCTCGGTGCATTGCATCCAAGTCACCTGTGTCCCTCTCTGTCATCTATTCTAGGCCACCCACAGGACCCAGGAGCTGGAGCAGCTCCACATGGAGACTCAACAAACAGACGCTGCGGGCTCTTTGTTAGTAGAGGTGCGGGGGTGCTTCCGTGGAACACTCAGCTGTCCTGGGAGGAAAACATCCACAGATTCCAGGTTCTCCTGTCCCATCCTGCTCAGGAAGTTCCCTTTGTTCCCAAGGACGTCATTGGCTGGTGAGAGGTCTTTAGGGAGCACGGGCAGGTGTCCCCCAGATGAAGAACCTTGGGGATGGGGAGTCATCTCCTGATTGCTTTGATGTCAGGCTGGGCTCCTTTCTCCTCTGGTAGTAACGCCACCTGGGGTAGAGGATCCAGAGTGTGTGCCAGGTCAGGTCTCAGTGAGAAGAGGAAGGACACAGGCTGCTGCCCCAGCCCCAGGGTGACACTGTCACTCAGAAGGTGGGGATAGGAGGGCTGTGAATTTCTAGGAATAAAGGGGGCTCTGACCAGTCGCTGTTAGAAGGTCTCTGTCCTTTCTCTTGGCTGTACCAGGTGCAAAGACCCTCACCTGGGACATTGCCAGGCATTCAGTGGCCTCTGCTCATGTTGACACCAATTCCTTTGTGTCTATAAAGAATGTGCTCTGCCCCCAACTGTCACCCAGGGTGACAGGCTTCCATAAGTGCTTCCCCTTATCCATCTGACAAGTGTTTTCCAGACATCTGTGATTTCTGGTGGCTGGGCCCTGGGATCTCCCCAGAGAACAGGACACACGTGGGCCTTGTGCTCATGGAGTTTACCTTGTCACAGAGTCAGGCTCTGAGGTAAATCACAGCATCTGGGAGTTTGCTATAATCCAGAGAAGGGCTGAGAAGAAAAAGTTCTGATGCATCCAGATCATGTACTTGAGTCTCAGCTGGTCAGAGGATCACAGAGGGCACTTCTGAGAAAGTGACTTCTTTCCTGAGACCTGAAGAGTGAGTGACTCTTCATCCCTGGAAGGACACAGGTGGTGGGGAAGAGCTGCCTGCAGAGAGCCAGCCTTCAGGTGGGTAGACGCCTGGCCAGATGGAGGAGCTGACAGAGCCCAGAGTAGGCAGGTTGGAGAGTGAGGGGGACTGTGGACTGAGAGATGACGGGCTGTGGGTGCTACTAAGGCGGTGTCAGCATCCCGCTGGGAGGCTGCAGGCTGTGGTGTAGCTCTGCCGCCCTCTGATGTGGATGGACAAGCAGAAAATGCGCAAAAAAAGGTGTGTTACAGGGAGGGGTTTATTTCAGATCTGTAGGTTCCATTCAACATATACTTTAAGCATATTTCTTATGTGTACATATAACTTTCAACATATTGAGTTATAGTTGACATATAAGAAACTTAACATATGGAAGGCACACAATTTATGAAGTTTTGCCAGAGGCACGCACCAGAGAAGTTGTCACAATGAAGATAAAGAGCATGTCCCTTACTCTTAAAGTCTCCGCAGGCCCTTTTGTATCTCTTCATTCTGCCCCTCCCCACCCCTCACCCAATGGTGTGAGCGCTCTCATCTACTTTCTGTCATCATGGATTAGTCTGCATTTTCTAGACTTTTCAAAATTTGAACCGTACAATTTGTAATTCTGGGCAGAGTTCGGCTTCTTCACACACACAACTATTTTGAAAGAGCCCTTTTTTGAAAAATCTCTAATTCTATGCCATTGTAGGGATGCACCAAATTTGCATATCCATTCACCCCTTCAAAGACATTTGTGTTGTTTCCAATATTGAGCTATCACAAGTAAACCTGCCATGACCTTTTGTGCAGAAACACCTTGAACACAAAGAATTAGGTGCTTGTAAGACCACTGAAGAGCCGTGGAAATGGAAGGTAGGGAGTTGCCACAGAAGTCTGGTCTCAAGGTTGCATGGCCACAGCCCTACCCAGAGGTACAGAAACAACTGCTTCTTCACGTAAAACTGTGTCTGCCACTACCCGCTCAGCAGTCAACACAGTACCAGAAATAATGGTCCCGTCTCGATTCTAGCTTCCAAATTACACACAAGTGCATCTCAGAGGCAGAATTTAATTCACATCTGGATTCCCAATCACTAGGAGTAAAAAGAAAGGTAGTGTTTAACCTTTAAAGTCCTCTGATATAGGAGGAAACAGAAGAAAATGGAGCACAGATGCCAAATGTCCACAGACCACACCTGGCATGTCCGAGTCCACCTGCAGGCTGTGTGACTCTGGGTGCATGACCCCAACTTCAAGAAGCCTCAGTATTCTCATGTGATGTCGTAGAAAAATATCTGGTGTTCTTTTCTTGCTCTTAAAGCAGACTGACTGAAACTTTTGGTATTTTCAGAGTGACAAGGGTGGTAAGAGTGTCTTTTTCCTAATGAGGACACACTTGGTGGCCTCTAGATAGTTGCCAAGTGAGGGCAGCTCCCCACAAAGACCACTCGATTAGAAGCTTAGAATTTTCAGCCAAAATCCCCAGCCTTTTTGGAGGGAAGAGGTGCTAGAGATAATCACCAATGGCCAATTATTTAATCAATCATGCCAAGGAAAGGAAACTTCCATTGTAAACCCCTAAATGCAGGGCTCAGAGAGCATCTGTATCAGTAAACATAAGGAGGTCCTGGGAGGGAGCGCACTCAGAAATGTATGGAAACTCCACGCCCGCCCCTCCCCTCATGCCTTTCCCTATGAGCCTTTCATCTGTAGGTCTTCCTTATGCTAAACCAGTGTTAGTAAGTAGAGCTCTTTCCTGAGTTCTGTGAGTCATTCTAGATCATTATAAAACCTGAGGACAGTCAGGGGAATCCCCAAATTTGTAGACAACTAAGCAGAAATGTGAGTAGCCTGGGCCTCCCATTTGTTTCTGGTGCTGCAAGCTCCACTCATGCTACGTGTCCTATACAGGTGCACCATTCTTTATCTCCTATACTGTATTTACTGTGCATTTTCTATGTTTGGATACACAAATACTTACCATTGTGTTATAGTTGCCTACAATAATGTGCTGTACAGGTTTGTAGCCCAGGAGCAATAGGCTATTATGTCACACAGCCTCGGTGTGCAGCAGACGGTACCGTCTAAGTTTGGGTAAGTGCCCTCGGATGTTCAACCAGTGATGAAATTGCTGGATGACACATTTCTCAGAATGCTTCTCTGTTGTTAGTGATGCATGACTGTGGTTTGAAATTAGAATGTGTGGTGCCTCCAGCTTTTCTCTTTCTCAAGACTGATTTCACTCTTTGTGGTCTGTTGTGGTTCCACACAAATTTTAGATTTGTTTCCATTTCTGTGAAAAATGCCATTAGGATTTTTTTAATGTAGTCTGATTGTTTATTCTTGCTCTTGGTGACAAATCAATAACTCATTGCCAGACTATTATCAACCAGCTCACCGCCTATGGTTTTTTTTTAGGGGCTTTATGGTTTCAGGTCTTATGCTCAGTCTTTAATTCCTTGGAGTTGGTTTTTGCGTATAGTGTAGGGTAGTGGTCCACTTTCATTCTTCTGCATGTGGTTGTCCAGGTTTCCCAATGCTACTTATTAAAGAAACTGTCTTACCCTATTGTGTACTTCTGCCTCCTCGGTCATAAATTAATCAACCTCACATTCTGGGCTGTCTATACTGTTTCATTGAGCAATGGGTCCTTTTTATGACCATGCCAGGTTGTTTTTGACTGACACAGCTTTCTGATATATTTTGAAATCAGTGTGATGCATCCAGCTTTGTTTTTCTTGCTCATTATTACTTTGGCTACTCAGGGTATTTCGTGGTTTCTTACAAATTTTTTTCTATTTTGGTAGAAAATGGCATTGAAATTTTGTTAGGGATTACATTGGTCTATAGATCATTTTGAGTAGTATAAATATTTTAACAATATTAATCTTTCCAATCCATGGACATATCTTTTTATTTATTTGTGTGTTCTTCAATTTCTTTCATTAATGTTTTATACTTTTCAGTGTACAAATCTTTCACCTCCTTGGTTAAATTTATATAACATACACCTCAAAGGGAGAGAGAAAGAATTTACAAAAACACCTTTTCTAAAGAAAATGCTCTGAAAGAAAAGGGGCTCTCTATCTCTTTTTGCACCAGGGAAAGTTAATTTCTTTTTGTTTTTTGATATGTATTTACCCTTCAGCTCTTACTACAAAAACAAGTGGTGCATCTTATCACATGCTGAAAAACTAGCTTGAGGAGGTTTAGTGATAAAAGGACACCAAGGAAGTGTTTGGAACTACCCTGCCTGGTTTCAGGAGCTGTAACACCCCCCCCCC
>PVKU01017465.1:0-11450 GCA_004027475.1 Anoura caudifer
TCTAACCACATAACATATCACTGAAGGAAAAGCTCATTACACAATGGCAGCTTCAAACAAGGAGTCTAGCCATTCACCCTCCCAAGCAAGTAACCTCTAGAGCTCATTCTCCATAGACAACAGCACAGGGTTTCCCCTGCCCTGTGCTTAACAATGGTCTATACCCTATTCACTCTACCAGCCCTTTTTCTTATATCCTACAACACTTACTGGGCTCTGAAGGCTTGACAGTGTGAATCTTGTTGTTTCATGGAAGGTGGGTGATGAAAAAGGAAGGTCTGTCCTCCATAATAAGGGTACAGAACCTGGCATGTAGGACAGCGGCTGGCTGTATCTGCTGGAGAAGGCATGAGTGTCTTGGGTCTGGCACATGAGAGCCTTGGTGACTGACTATAAGTTGATATGTCACAGGTTAATAGGCCCTGGGGGCAGAATCCCCTCTGAAGCTTGTTAGATAAACTGATCAATGCCTCTTGGATTCCTTGATCAGATGACTCCTCAGAGGCAGGGTCACAAAGGAAGGTGTCTCTGTCTTGCCAATTCCTTATCTTCAAGAGACTAATAGTGAGACCATATGTGATTCTTTTTCCCTGGATCCCTTTCCTCTGGGAACTATCACTCTAGTCTTCCTTGGATCTTCTCTTGGAATAATGTGTCATTTTATTTTTTAATATTTATTTATGTCTTATTTATTTATTTGAGTGAGAAGAAGGGAGGGAAAAAGAGTGGGAGAAAAACATTAATGTGAGAGAGAGATATCAATTGATTGCCTCTTGTAGGCACCTAGACTGGGGGCTGAACTCAATACCCAGGCATGTGCCGTGATTTGTAATGGAAGTGGCAGGCTTTCATTTTGTGGGACGCTGCCCAGTCAACGGAGCCACACCAGCCAGAGCCAGCTTTCATCATTTTCCAACTTGTAGTTTCCTTGTTGGACAGAATGTTGAGTATTAAAGTGTCCTAAGATTCACTAGGGGATGGCTCTCAAGCTTAGCTTGCATCGAGATGATCTTGAGCATTTGTCAGAACAGATTTCAGAATCTCACTCCCCAGTTTCTGCCTTTGTGGACCCGAGTTTGGATCTGAAAATTCAGAATTTTCACAAGTTCCAAATTTTGCTGATTTGTATTATAATCCATTGAGACTCATAATTTTAGCTTTATGAAGATATCAACTGAGGCTTTTGTTAATATATATCTTTCCATACTTATATTTTTCGTAGACTCATCTCGTCAACATCTCCAGGGGGAGAGCCTCAGAATCTACATTTAAATGAAAACTGCAATGGTTTTACTTTATTTTACTTTTATTTGTATTTTAAAAAAAATCATGGCTATGTATGTTTATGTAGATAAAGTGTTATGTATATGTTCTACTTTAACCATGTTTAAATATACAATTTTGTAGTGTTAAGTATATTCACAATATCATGAAACTGTCACCAGTGTCTATTTCTACAACTTTTTCATCATCCCAAAGAGAAGTTCTATAGTTATTAAACACTAACCCCCATTCTTCTCCCCTCCTGTGCATTGAAACCTTTATTCTACTTCTACCTCTATGAATTTGCTTATTTTACGTACCTCATAAAAGTGAACTCATATGATACCTATCTTTTTGTGTCTGGCATATCTCACTTAGCAAAATGGTTTCCAGTTTCAACTACATTGCACATGATTCAGAATTTCATTCCTTTAAAGATTTGAATAATATTCCATTGCATATATATTTCATGTTGTTTATCCATTCATCTGTTGATGGACACTTGGATTCTTTTCATGGTTTGGCCAATTGTGCTATGAACATTGGCCTGAAAGAATCTATGTGTGTTTTTTCCTTTTAATGCTTTTGAGTACCTATCTAGACATTGATTGATGGATCCTGAGAAACTACTTTTAAAAGCACACCAAGGGATCCGATGTTTGAGGGACACTGTCTTAGGACGTTGAACAACAAATCCTGGGGAGGCCCAATGACCTCCATTCTGCACTTTAAAACAAAGGCTACTGCAAGAAAGACACTACATAATGATAAATGGAGCACTATAACAAGAGGACATAACTCTTGAAAACAATTATGCACCCAACTTAGGAGCACCTAAATATATAAAGTAAATCTTGATGGACATAAAGGGAGAGATGGACACTAAAATAGTCGGAGTAGGGGATTTTAACACCCACTGACATCAATGACCATATTGTGCAGACAGAATCACAAGGAAAGTGTAGCCATAAAGAACACACCAGGTCAGATGAATTTAATGGATATTTTCGGAGCCTTGTACCCCAATGAGCAAAATACACATTCTTTTCAAGGACATGTGGAAAGTTTTCCTGAACAGACCACATGTCAGGATACAACACAAGTCTGGTGAAATTTAAGATGATTGGTATCATATCAATCATCTTCTCTAAACATAATGATATGAAACCAGAAAGCAATCACAAGAAGAAAAACTGGAATACACACAAAGATATGCAAGCTAAATAATATGTTACTAAGCAATAAATGGATTAAAGGTAAGATCAAGGAAAACATTTTAAAAGTACCTTGAAACAAATGAAAATGAGAACACAACAACCCAAAATCTACAGGGCACAGTGAGAGAAGACCTAAGCAGGGAATTCATAGCATTACAGGTCTACCATGAGGAACTAGAACAACCTCAGATAAGGAATCTTCCTTTACACTTAAAAAAACTAGAGAAAGAACAAGAAACAAAGCTCCCAGTGAGTAGAAGAAATAAATAATAAAGATTGGAGCAGAAATAAATGTAAAAGAGTGTATAAAACAATGCCAAAGTTCAAGGAAACCAAGTGCTGTTTCTTTGGAAAGATAAACAGGATTGACAACTTTTTTAACCAGACTCATCAAGAAAAAAAGAGAGAGGAGCCAAATAAATATTGTAAAATCAGAAATGAAAGGGGAGGAGTGACAAATTGCTCCAAAGAAATACAAGGGATAGTATGAAAATCATATGAGAAACTATAGGCCAACAAATTAACTACAAACTATCTGTGTAAAATGGATAAATTCTTAGAAATGTACAATTTTCCAAACTTGAATCAGGAAGATTCAGAAATTCTGAATAGATAGATTTACAACTAATGAACTTAAAGCAGTAACAACAAAAAAAAAAGCAATAAACTCCCAACAAACAAAAGTGTCTTCACAGGTAAATTTTACCCAACATTTAAAGAAGAACTAACACCTATCCTTCAAAAAATTCAAAAGGAGACATGGGACCAAGATGGATGCCTAGGTAGACATTATGTGCCTCTTCACACAAACAAAAGAAGGACAACAACAAATTTAAAAACAAACAAAAAAAAAACAACCAGAACTGGCAGAAAATCGAATTGTATGGAGTCCAACAACCAAGGAGTTAAAGAAGAAACAGAATGGTAGGAAAGGGGGAGATGGGGAGCCAGGCAGAGAGGACTTGCGACAAAGCAGTGGCTGGAGGACTGGGGTGAGCAAGGAGGGGCTGGTGGACGTGGCAAGGTAGCAGCTGGTGAACTGGGTGGTTCCACATTCATGTGCAGATAAACCAGGAGGAACAACTGGGAAGCGAGGCAGACTGCACAACCTAGGGTTCCAGTGTGAGAAAATAAAGCCTGAAAGCCTCTGACTGAAAACATCTGTGGAGGTTGAGGTCGTGGCAGGAAAAACTCCAAGCCTCACAGGAGAGTTTGTTGGAGAGACCTACAGGGTCCTAGAATGTACACAAACCCTCCCACGCAGCAGTCAGCACCAGAAGGGTCCAATTTGCTTGTGGGTAGTGGGGGAAGTGACTGAAAACTGGCAGAGAGTGCAAGCACCACTGTTCCCTCTCAGCCCCCTCTCCCACGTACAGCATCACAAGGCAGCTATGTGGGTTGCCCTGCCCTAGTGAACACCCAAGGCTCTGCCCCTTACTACATAACAGGCATGCCAAGAGAAAAAAAAATGGCCCAAATGAAAGAACAGATCTCCCGGAAAAATACAACTAAGTGATGAAGAGATAGCCAACCTATGAGATGCACAGTTCAAAACACTGGTAATCAGGATGCTCTCAGAACTGATAGAGCTTGGTCGCAAAATGAGGAACAAATGAAGGTTACCCAAAATGAAATAAAGGAAAATCTACAGGGAACCAACAGTGAGGGGAAGGAAACTAGGAGTGAAATCATCGGTTTGGACCAGAAGGAAGAAATAACCGTTCAGCCAGAACAGAATGAAGAAACAAGAATTCAAAAGAATGAGGAGAAGCTTAGGAACCTCCAGGACATCTTTAAACATTCCAACATCTGAATCATAGGAGTTCCAGAAGGAGAAGAGGAAGAGCAAGAAACTGAAAACTTATTTGAAAAAATAATGAAGGAGAATTTCCCCAATCTGGCAAAGAAAATAGACTTCCAGGAGATCCAGGAAGCTCAGAGTCCCAAAGAAGTCAGATCCAAGGAGGAACACACCAAGATACATTATAATTACATTACCCAAGATTAAAATTAAGGAGAGAATCTTAAAAGCAGCACGAGAAAAGGAGAGAGTTACCTACAAAGGAGTTCCCATGAGACTTTCAGCTGATTTCTCCAAAGAAACCTTGCAGGCAAGAAGGAGCTGGAAAGAAGTATTCAAAGTCATGAAAGGCAAGGACCTACATACAAGATTACTCTATCTAGCAAAGCTATCATTTAGAAAGGGAGGGCAGATAAAGTACTTCCGAGATAAGGTCAAGTTAAAGGAGTTCATCATCACCACACCCTTATTATACAAAATGTTAAAGGGATTTATCTAAGAAAAAGAAGATAAAAAACATGTACAGTAAAATGACAGCAAACTCACAATTATTAACAATCACAGCTAAAACAGAAACAAAAACAAACTAAGCAAACATCTGGAATGGGAATAGAATCACAGAAATGGAGATCATATGAAGGGTTATCAGTAGGGGACCTGGAGGGGGAGGGCAGGGGAAAAGGTACAGAGAATAAGTAGCATAGATGGTAGGTAAAAAATAGACAGGGGGAGGTTAAGAATGGTATAGGGAATGAAGAAGCCAAAAAACGTACATGAACAACCCATGGAGTTGAATTAAACGGGAAGGGGGAATGTGGGTTGGAGGGGGTGTGCAGGGTGGAGGGGAATAATGGGGGGAAATGGGACAACTGTAATAGCATAATCAATAAAATATATTTAAAAAACTTGAAGAGGAGGGAAGACTCCCACATTCACTTTACGAGG
This sequence comes from Anoura caudifer, assembly GCA_004027475.1. Lineage (NCBI taxonomy): Eukaryota > Metazoa > Chordata > Mammalia > Chiroptera > Phyllostomidae > Anoura > Anoura caudifer. The sequence continues at coordinate 5,227 of PVKU01017465.1, forward strand.
CCAGTATTAACCTAATTATAAACCAGATGGTACAAAGAAATAAAATTATGGCCAATAAGCATAATGAAGTTTGATGGTACAGTCCTCAACAAAATACTACCTGACTGGATCTAGCAATACATTAAAAAGATCATACCCCATGATCAAGTGAGGTTTACTCCAGGAATGCAAGTTTGGTACAACATTCACAAATCAATAAATGTGATATATCACCTAAACAAATTAAATGATAAAAATCTCATTATTATATCAGTATATTCTGAAAAAGCATCTGATAAAATCCAGCACCCATTTCTGGTAAGAAAAAAACCTCTCAGCAAAGTAGGAATATAGGAAACATACCTCAACATGATAAAGGCCAAGTATGACAAAATCACAGCCAACATCATACTCAATAGACAAAAACTAAAAGTGTTTCCCTTAAGATCAGGAATAAGACAGGGATGCCTGCTTACAACATTCTTATTCAACATAGACTTGGAAGTCCTAGCCACAGCAATCAGACAAGAAGAACTAAAAGGCATCCAACTGGAAAGGAAGAAGTAAAACTGTCGTTATTTGCAGATGACATGATACTGTATATTAGAAAACCCCCAAAAATCCACAAAGAATATACAAGAGCTGATAAATGAATTCAGAAAAGTAGCAGGATACAAAATAAATATCCAGAAATAGTTGCATTTTTTATATATCAACAACACTCAGAAAAAGTAAACTAAGATTGCAATCTCATTACAACTGCATCAAAAACAAAATACCTAGGAATAAAGTTAACCAAGGATGTAAAAGACCTGTACTGGGAAAGTTATAAGAATCTGAAGAAATGAAAGAAAACTACTACATGATCTTACTTATGTATGTATCTAATGAACACAGTAAACTATCAAACAATATAGGAACAGAAGCTCAGGTATATAAAAGAGACTGACAGCTGCCAGAAAGGAGGATGGGGTATGGGCTGAAAGACAGTGAAGGGATTAATCAAAGAACATTTATGGACAACCCATGGACCTGGATGACAATATGGAGATTTGGCTTGGGATGGGGAGCAGGTGGGGTAGAAGGAGGAGAGGGTGGAACTGGGTGGGGCTGGAGAAAGGCAGAAAAAATGGGATCAACTGAAACAGCATAAAACAATTAAAACATAAAAGGAAGGACTGCCGGCCAAGATGGAGGTGTAGGTAGACCCACTGTGCCTCCTCCCACAACCAAAATTAAGGACAATAAAAATTTAGAAACAAACAAAAAAACCAGATCTGACAGAAAATTGAACTATAAGGAAGTCCTACAACCATTCATCCAGAGAGGTAAGAAGGGTGGAGTTGGTGGCCAGCAGAGAGGGGTGGCAGCAGGAAAAAGCAGTGGTTGGCAGTCCCGGGCATGCAGGTGGTGGCTAGCAGACCCCGGGTATGCAAGGTGGCTGGCTGACTGCGGACACACATTTGCAGGCAGATAAACCAGGCAAAAATGGGGAGTGAGACAGACTGAGCAACCCAGGGCCCCAGCGCCAGGAAATAAAGCCTAAAAGCACTGATTGAAAACACCTGTAGGTGTTGAGGTGCCGGGAGAGACTCCCAGCCACACAGGAGAGTTTGTTGGAGAGATCCACAGGGTCCTAGAATGTACACAAGCCCACCCACTAGGGAACTAGAATCAGAAGGGCCAATTTGCTTGTGGGAAGTGGCGGGAGGGACTGAACTATGAGAGAGAGCAGAACAAGCACCAATGTACCCTCTCTGACCCCACCCCCACATACAGCATCACAACCCAGCAACCGGGTTGCCCTGCCCTGGTGAACACCTAAGACTCTGCACCTTACTACACGACAGGTGCAACTACACCAAAAAGAAAAAAGAAAAAAAAAGTCTCAACCAGAAGAACAGATGAAAGCTCCAGAGTCAATACATCTAAGCAACCAAGAGATAGCCAACCTATTAGATGCACAGTTCAAAGCACTGGTGATCAGGATGCTCACAGAATTGGTTGATTTTGCTCACAAATTAGATGAAAAAATGAAGGCTACAATAAGTGAAATGAAGGAAAATGCACAGGGAACCAATAAGGATAGGAGAAAACTGGGACTCAAATCAATGGAGTGGAGCAGAACAAAGAACAAAACAAACAAACAAACCGAAAAGAATGAAGAAACAAGAATTCAAAAAAAAAAAAAAAAATGAGGAGAGGCTTAGGAACCTCCAGGACATCGTTAAACATTCCAACATCTGAATTATAGGGGTACCAGAAGGGGAAGAGGAAGAGGAAGTGGAAAACTTATTTGAACAAATAATAAAGGAGAACTTTCCCAATCTGGCAAAGGAAATAGACTTCCAGGAAGTCAAGGAAGCTCAGAGAGTCCCAAAGAAATTGGATCCAAGGAGGAACACACCAAGGCACATCGTCATTACATTAGCCAAGATTAAAATGAAGGAGAGAATTATAGAAGCACCAAGAGATAAGTGGACAGTCACCTACAAAGGAGTTCCCATCAGACTGTCAGCTGATTTCTCAAGAGACCTTGCAGGCAAGAAGGAGCTGGAAAGAAGTATTTGAAGTCTTGAAAGGCAAGGACCTACATCCAAGATTGCTCTATCCAGCAAAGCTTTCATTTAGAATGGAAGGGCAGATAAAGTGCTTTTCAGATAAGGTCAAGTTAAAGGAGTTCATCATCATCAAGCCCTTATTATATGAAATGTTAAGGGGACTTATCTAAGCAAAAGAAGAAGATAAAAAGATATGAACAGTAAAAAGACAGCAAACTCACAGTTACTAACAACTACACCTAAAACAAAAGCAAATAAGCAAACCACTAGAACAGGAACAGAACCACAGAAATGGAGATCACATGAAGGGTTATCAACAGGGGAGTGGGAGGAGGAGAGAGGGGGAAAAAGTACACAGAATATGTAGCATAGACGGTAGGTAGAAAATATACAGGGGGAGGGCAAGAATAGTATGGGAAATGTAGAAGCTAAAGAACTTATGACACATGGACATGAACTAAAGGGGGGGAATGTGGGTGGGAGGGGGTGTGCAGGGTGGAGGGGAATGAAGGGGGGAAATGTAATAGCATAATCAATAAAATAAATAGAAATAAAATAAAATAAATAAATAAAAGGAAAATGCTCCCCCCTAAAAAAAATCTGAAGGAAGAAATTGAAGAAGACACAAATGAATGGAAACATAGATTGTGTTCCTGGATAAGAAGCATTATTAAAATGTCAGTACTACCCAAAGCAATCTATAGATTCAACATAATTCCTGTAAAAATACCAATGGTATATTTCACAGAACTAGAACAAATAATTCTAAAATTTATATGGAAGTACAAAAGACCCAGAGTAGCCACAGCAATTTCAAAAAAGAAGAAATTTGGAGGAATCTTGCTATCTGACATCAAACTATACAACAAGATCAAAGTAATCAAAACAACATGCTACTGACATTTAGACCAATGGACCAGAACAGAGAGCCTAGAAGTAATCCCTTGCCTTTATGGTCAATTAATATTTGACAAAGGAGGCAAGAAAATACAATGGTGTAAAGATAGTCTATTGAATAAATGGTATTGGAGAAACTGGACAGATACATGCAAAAAAAAAAAAAAAAAAAGAAAGTTGACCACCTTCTTCCACCATACACAATCATAAGCTCAAAATGAATTAAAGACTTAAATGTTAGACTCCAAACCATAAAAATCCTAGAAGCATAGGCAGTAAAATCTCAGACATTTCTTATACCAATATTTTTTCTGATATATCTGTTTAGACAAGGAAAACAAAAGAAAATACAAAAAAATGGAATCGCATTGAACTGAAAGCTTTGGCACAGCATATTAAGCCAACCTCAAAATGAAAAGACAACCAACCAAATGGGAGAACACATTTGCCAGTTACAAAGGGTTAGTATCCCGAATTTATAAACTTGTACAACTCAAACCCAATAAACAAAACAAACAAACAAACAAACAAAAAGCAATCCAATTAAAAAATGGGCAAAGGACCTGAAGAGATACTTGTCCAAAGAAGACATACAGATGGCCAATAGACATAATAAAAGATGCTAAACATCACTAATCATCAGAGAAGTGAAAATTAAAACCACAGTGACACATCACCTAACTCCTATCAGAATGGCTATCATCAGTAAGTCAACAAGCAGCAAGTATTTATGAGGATGTGGAGAAAAGGGAACCTTCTCACTCTGTTGGTGGGAAAGCAGACTGAGGCAACACTATGGAAATAGTATGGAGATTCCTCAAAAAATTAAAAATGGAACTGCCTCATGACCCAAAGATTCTACTTCTGAAAATATATGCAAAGAATCCTGAAACACTGTTTTGAAAGAATATATGCACCCCAATGTTCATTGCAGTGTTATTGACAATAGCCAAGACCTGGAAGCAGTCTAAGTGGCTATCATTAGATGAGTGGATGAAAAGGTTGTTGTGCATTTACACAATGAAATACTGCTTGGCGCTAATTAGAAGGGAAATCTTACATCTTGTGACAGTGTGGATGGACATGGAGAATTTTTAAAAGTTTTTTCTTTCTTTTTTATATTTTTGTGTTTTTATTATTGTTGTTTTGTGTTGTTGTTGTTGTTGTTGTTATTATTATTATTATTATTATTATTATTATTATTATTATTATTATACCTGGAGAGCACTATGCTAAGTGAAAAAGGCCTGGGAGAAACAAGTACCATATGGTTTCACTTACATGTGGAATTTACTGAAAAAAAATAAACTAACAAACAAACTAGAAACAGACTCATAGACACTGAGAATGAATGGACAGCTGTCAGAAAAGAAAGGGTGTAGGGAGGCTGGGTTAAATGGCGAAGGGATTAAGCAAGGAAAAAATCCATCTAGACACAGACAACAGTATGGTGATTACCAGAGGGAGAAGGAATGGAGGAGGTAGAAGAGGGTAAATGGGGGATAAATGGTGATAGAAGGAAATTTGATGCCTGGTGGTGAACATGCAATACAATATACAAATGATGTATTATGGAATTGTACACCTGAGAGCAAATAATTTTATTAAATAATGTCACCCTAATAAATTAAATTAAATTAAATTAAATTAAATTAAATTAAATTAAATTAAAAAAAAGATGACATTACTGCAGCCCCACATCTAGAACACAGACATCTGTGAAACACTCTGTTGTATTTATGAAAATTGCCATTTGGCATATCAAAATAGGTAGTGGTCTAATGTAATAACACACATAATTTCTATGGAAAAAATAGGTCTTTCAAAATAACAACAACAAAACAACACATCTATTAACACACAAAATTCCAAATCCCAAAGCAGACTACAGAAGTAAAAGAGAAAGTTTCTCCTCAGAGACATAAAATTTAAATGAGAAAATGGAAATTATATCATATTTTTGGTAGACACAACATAATTATCTTTACATAGAATGATCAATCCAATTAATGAACAGACATACAAGTCAGATATTGCTTTTTTTAATTGAAAAAAACTTGTCTGAATTTATAAAATTCCTGCAACTTGGAAGTCGGAAGTGAGGAGTATAGGGGAACTTCCTCCTGAGAAGAGGAAGGGCCAAATCCTTGGAAGTACCTTCCATTTTCCCCTTCTGTTAATAATAGCAAGTCCTCAGAGACTGGGATAGCACAGACCAATTTGGCTAATTATAACCTCTGAGCATTGAGCTCCCAAGTCCATGCAAGAATGGATCATCAGGTTCTCCTCCAGCCCTTGAAGTTCCCTGTCTCAGGCCAATGGGCTTCACATCTGAGTCTTCTGGTCTCACGTCACTGCATCAGGAGGCCCATGAGGTATTCGGCCATACTGCCAGCCCTGAGGATGGAGCCTGAACCTTCAGTGCCCACACAGGGCAGCAGCAGTGGATTCTCACTGCCTGGTCCTACTGCAGCAGAGACAGAACAGCCCAGTGAGTACTGTGGAGATGATGGATGGAGAATGGACCATCAGGGGTGTTTTCTCTTTCATCATTAGGACAAACAGGAGTTGGGGCAAACAGATGGGAAGGCACCAACATGGCAAGTTTCAGATATTTTGGTTCCTGTACAGGCAGATTCTGAATATGTGGAGGGAAATTACAATCCATTCATTTCTGATCCCCCAGGACCTACACTCTGCTCGGCAGAGAACAACAACAGTCTCTGTTAAACATTGAACAGACTCTGGCTTGGATCTCAGAATCAGAGAGTAGGCAATATTGCTTCC
>PVKU01017466.1:0-11427 GCA_004027475.1 Anoura caudifer
ATACTTATTGTTTGATATATGCATTATTTATTATTTTGATATGTTCAACTCTCAAATACAACTTTTTTCATGAGTACTTGTAATTTATTTCAAATAAGCAATACTGAAACAGGAATGTGCCACCTGAGATTAGTTCATAAACTAATTACACAGGAAATATTCACATGAAATAGTGCTGAGAAGGGTGTTAAATAATATCTATATTAAAGAATTTTTATTAGAATTAGAGATAATGAAGCTAAAGTATCCAACAGTTGTTTATGTTTATAGCACCTAATGGATAGTTATTAGTATTATTAGAGAATAAGTATTTCAAGTACAATAGAATTTATAATTGAAAAAGTTTATCTTGTAACTATAATAAAACTGTAGAATACAATTCCCTGGATTAAACAAGTAAGCATTAAGCAACACAACAATTCTCCCTCAGGAAGAATTATATCTAGAAATAAATTAAAGGAATAATTCTATGCCAAATTTTTAAGAAAATATCTATCATTACACTAGACATCTCCTACCTGCTAAGCACATTTTTCTAATGAGTCTTTCAACCACAGTCTCATATTTTTCTTATTGCCTTTTCCTTGCATATTTTGCCTATAAATACTGACCAGATGCATGTCTGTTTGGGTCTCATTAGAGTAAACCTAATACTCAAAAATACCCAAATCCTTACATGTTATAAATTTATCCTCATTTGCCAAGTGCAAAGTTATTGAAATACTCATTCTCTAGAATGCATGCAAATATTCCCCCAAAATTTGAATAAAAGCACCTGATAATTTAAATTTTTCATGTCTTTTTTAATTTTAAATACCTAATTCACAGTGTCATTGCAATTTACATGTGAATTGTGAATAAATTATAAAGATTCACTGTCTACACATTTATAAAATCATGTCACCTCTTCCCCTTCCATATATTCCTAGTGTTGCCAATCACAGCATAAGTGTGATTGCTTAAGCAAAATTCCACATTTGTGACCATTTACAAAAACTATATATTGGTATGTACTAAAAATTAGAATATTCATGAATTGTGCATGATATTTTTCATAACTAATACAAACTGAGAGGTTGTTAAAAACATTATTTTCATGTACTATTCTGTCAAAGAAATGCACAGTTTGGCCTTATCCTTTTTAGGACCATTTTCAGGATGTGATGCTTTTGTCAAAGATAAGATAGAAAAATAAAAGCTACGTCTACCAGTCAATAATCACACTGTCTTCTCTCATCAATATTCTGAAGGCTTTTTTTCTCCTTGAAGTATCACTGTCACTTTTCACATTTAACACCCAGCTATCAACTTTTCCATGAATGCAATCACACCAGGAGCTTCTTCATCTGCATGTGTCAAAGGAAAATGTAAGAGATGTATATTTATGACATAATAACATTCTACAAAATTCATAATGGAATTCTGCAACATTTGGAGATACTTCTTTTCTCAGACTGATTCAGTAGCTGGGTCATGCATATGTACCGGTATGCAGCTTTGCATTTTATTTTCATCTTAACATTTTTGTCGAAACATCTCTTTTTCTATTATGTCTATCCAGAAGCTACCTTAGAAGACATCTTTATTTCTTCTTTTGTGCCATAGAAAAATAAGTGAATTTTTATGGGAAAGAGGGAGAGACACAATGAAGATTATAAAGTATTGCCCTAAGAGGGAGGATACAAGGAGAAAGACAAGGAGGGGATATTTATTGAGTTCTTACAATATCCAGATACTTTCACTGTTTTTAGAACTTACATTTATTCTGTTAGTAACCACACCTTTAATAGGTTGGTACTGCGATTATTCTCATTTTACAGATAAAGAAGCTGAAACACTGTGCTAAATAGTGGTGCACTTGGTAATATATTCCACATACCTTGGCTCCAGAGCTCAAATTCCCAGCCATTCAACCCAGCCATTCAACTCATTGAGACCCATGGCTTATCAAGGGCACATGTTGCTCTAAACTTCAGGATGTAGGCAGCACCAAAAGGGAAATTATTACTGCATGGGGTAGTAGGAGAGGGAAGATACAGAAAATCAATTTACTAGTGTTTGCTCCTCATTTATCTTTTTAAGTTTGAGAATTCCACCAAGTCCCTTTAATCAGATATGAGAAGGAAGAGAGGAGAGGAAGGTGTATAAAAATTGAAACAGACTACTGAATACAGAATTGTATATTTAGTTAAATAACTTTTTCTTTACCTGAAAATTAACACATGGTTCATAGAAAATTTGGAAAATGCATGGACATACAAAATAAAAATGATAATCTAATAACACCTTCCTTTTTCAAAACAGAATTAAGATATCTGGTATCCCGATTATTTTCTGAAGATATAAGAATTTGAATGAGAATGAGTCTGAAAGTAGGAATTCAGGAGTTTTCATACTTTAAAAATAAAAATAATTAAATGTATTCAGGTAACATTGGCTAATAAGATTATATAGGTTTAAAGTGTATATGATGTATCATCTGTGTACTACATTGTGTGCCCATCAAACCAAGTCAAATACTTTGATAATCTGATGAAAGCTAGAAGAATGAATTGTTTTGCAATTGTTTTGAACTTCATTTGCAATCCCATTCATATTCACATGCACCTAAGAATCTTTGATCCAGATAATTCAAGTCTCCTGCCTCAGAGATTGCAGTGGCAATCTGGGACACTACCAACACTCGGTGCTATTATTTTGACAGTGAAACACTAGGAGATTTTCTTATGGATGGATTTTCTCAAAGTTTATGTATGTTCTTTTAGAAGAACATAGTTTTGTTAAACATGGGGTTTTATATGATCATCTCTGTGAGAAAGTTACAAGAAATGAAGTACGATGCTAAGAAAGTAGTAGTTCCAATTTATAACTTACCTTTGATTACTTAAATAATTCGTTTAAAATGTGGCATTTTATTTTATTGTAATATATTCTAATAGCACAGAAGCAGAACACTGTAGAAAAGTGAAAAGAAGGAAAAAACTTATGAATATTTCATGTTAGTGATAAAATCTTTGTAGATTATTTTAATTTTACTTTTTATATGTAAATGAGATTGCGTTGTATATAAAGAAATTCATGACAATCTGGGTACTCACATAGTAGCCACTGTTCTGAACATTTTATGTGTTAACTCATTTTATTCTGCCAATATATCAAGGGTCAGTACTGTTATTAGTTTAACAGAATATTGCACAGAATAAGAAGTAATGAGACTTTAAATTCCTTATGGTACACAACTAGTGAGTACGGGAACTAGGATTTGAAGGCTGTTAACTTCAAGAATCTGTTCTTAACTATTCAGCCATGGTGTTTTTATTTACATTAAATTTATTGGAGTAACATTAATTAATAAGATTACATATGTTTCAAGTGTACATTTCTATGATACATCATCTGTATATAGCAGTGTGTGCCCATCACCCGAAGTCAGATCATGTTGCATCACCAAATATTGGGCTCCCTTTAGCCTTTATTATTCCCCCTTCCCCCTTCCTTCTGGTAACCACCACACTGTTGTCTGCGTTTGTGAATTTTTGTTTGTTTTTCTTTTTTGTCCATTTGTTACTTTATATCCCACATATGAATGAAATCATATGGTTCTTAACATTTCCTGACTGACTCACATTGCTTAGCATGATATTCTCAAGGTCCATCCATGTTGTTGCAAATGGCAGTATTTATCTTTTTTATGGCTGAGTGGCATTCCACTGAGTACATGCACCACCTCTTCTTTGTCCAATCATCTATCAAAAGACACTTTGGTTGTTTTTATGTCTTGGGCACTGTGACAATGCTGCAATGAGGCTAGGCATGTACTTATCTTTGTAAATAGATGTTTTCAAAATTTTCAGGTAGATACCCAGAACATGGTATTCTGGGTCAAATGTTAACTCTATTCTTAATTTTTGAGAAATAGCCCATATGTTTTCCATAATGGCTACATAAGTTTACAATCCCACCAGCAATAAATGAGAATGTCTTTTTCTCCACAATCTTTCCAACACTTTTTACCACTTGTCTTGTTGATAATAGCCATTCTAACAGGTGTGAGATTGTGTAGTATCTCATTATAGTTTTCATTTCCCTAGTATCTATTGAAGTTCAACATCTTTTCATATATCTTTTGGCCATTTGTGTGTCTTTTTGAAAGACTTGTCTGTTCAGGTTTTCTGCTCATTTTTAATTGGATTGCTTGTTTGCTTATGTTGAGTTTTATGAGTTTTTAATACATTTGGGATATTAACCTCATTGGAGCTGCTATTTGTAAATCTCTTCCATTTGGTTCACTGCCTTATTGTTTTGTTGGTGGTTACTTTTGCTGTGCAGAAGCTTTCTAGTTTGATTTAGTCCCATTAATTTATTTTTCCCTTTACTTCCCTTGCCTTTGAGGTAAAATTCATAAAATCTTCTCTAAAACCACAGTCAATAAGTTTGGTACCAATGTTTTCAATTTAATTTATAATTTCAGGTCTTATATTTAGTTCTTCAATCTATTTTACTTAATTTTTGTATATGGGGAAAAAGAAATCAAGTTTCAATCTATTGCATGTGTTTTTTCAATTTTCCCAACACCATTTGTGGACGGGACCTTCTTTTCTCCACTGTATGTTTTTGAGTCTTTTGTCAAAAATTATTTGCCCATATACGTGTGGTTTTATTTTTAGTTTCTCAATTCTGTTCCATTGTTCTTTGTTTCTGTTTTTCCTGTTAATACCATGCTGTTTTGATTACCATCATTTTGCAGTATAGTTCAAAGACAGGTAGTGTGTACCTGTGGCTTTGTATTTTTTTTCCTCGGAACTGATTTGGTTATTCAGGATCTTTTGTGGTCTATACAAATCAGGTGCTAAAAATATCTATGCATGGATTTTATAGAAGTTTTATTAATATTGCCAAAACTGGGAAGCCACCAAAATGATCTTCAATAGATGAATGGATAAATAAACTGTAGTACATCCAGACAAGGGAATATTACTCAGTACTTAAAGGAAGTGAGCTATCAAGCCACAAAAAACATAGAGGAACTTTCAAGTCAAAGAATCAAGTAAAAGAAGCCAATCTAAGAGCCTACATAATGTATGATTCCAACTATATGACGTTGTGGAAAAGACCAAACTACGGAGACAGTAAAAAGGTTAGTGGTTGTCAAAGGCATGAGGGGATGGAGGAGTGAATAGGTAACAACGCATGGGATTAGCTTCGGGGTGAGACTGTTCCACGTGATACTGACACAGGCTGAGCCTCTGTCAAACAGATGGGAATTTTCTTCAATTATCATTACTACTTTTGGGGTCTTTCCAAGGTAAGTGTAAAGTTTTTAAGAGCTCTGCTCTGTGCTTGTGCCCATTGACCTACTGGGGAAAGCAGAGTTCCTGGAAAGCAATGAGCTCTCCTCTGCAACCTGCAGTGCAACCTGGAAAATAAAGAAATTTACCCTCCATCTGCCTGAAGGATCAGGCAGCAGTTCCAGGAGCCATATTTTTTCTTTATTAGTGTGCACTCCCTTGATACATCAATCTTTCTCCCTCACTCCTTTTCCTCCACTTTGTATTCAGTAAATCTCCTTTCTTGATTTCTATCTTGTGGAGGTGGGAGTGGGCAAGTATCTCATCCACGTGTGACAATACTATAATGGTGGATAAGTGTTATTTTACATTTATCCAAATGCACAGGAGGTACAAGGCCAAGAGTAAACTCTAATGTAAACTGTTGTCTTTGAGTGATTGTGATGTGTCTACATATGTTCTCCAATTCTAAAATATTTGCCTCTCTGCCTCTGGATATTAACAGTGAACACCACACTGTGTGTGTATGTGAAGGTATACAAGAACTCTGCATTTTCCACAGAATTTTGCTGAAACCATAAAACTGTTCTAAAATATAAAGTCTGCATATGTTTTCAAAATTATCCCTGTAAGCACAACAAAAACTTCTAAACAAACACATCAAAGGGATTAAATAGTAATGGAATAAATATAATAAAGATTATATTGTTTAAAAGAATAACAATAATATAGTAATAATAAAGAGAATGTGTCCTGATAAACATAGATTTATTCTACTAATGTAACCATGTTTTAATATTAGAAAACCAGTAAATATAATTCACCACACAATGGATTAAAGTAAAAAAAAAATAAATTAATTCGGTAATTAATACAGAGGAATTTTGAAAACAGTTAAAATATATCTGTTAAGTAAATGAACAAATGAAATAACTTAATGAGCACTTATTTAGTCCTTAAAACAAACTCAAGAGATCAGTATTGATTTTATCCCTACTTTATAGAGGCAAATAAGGCTTCAGAGAAGTTACCAGACCTTTTCTAATCTCTCATATAATAAGAGATTAAACAAGGATTCAAATCCAGCTTCCAACCCAAGCCCAAGACTCTAACTACTAAAATCCATTCAGTTATAAGATAAAAACTGTTTATATCAAACTATTAGGAAATAAACCTACCACCCTCATTAATAAAATCAGAAATTTGACTATGGTTATGTCCATCACATTGAGTCCTTCCTGGTTTTCATCTATGAAACCAGGAAGAAAAACAAAATGGATGATTGGGCACTAAAATTTTTCCAAAAGAAAAGACATTTAAATATTTTCATAATTCTGTTAATATTTTTTTAAAAAATTATTCAAATAATGGAATCAGAGAACAATAGAATATTGATTGTCACTGCTGGAAATTCTTAACCAGGAGCCTGACATCATTGGATGTAGTTTAAGGAGCTTTATAAAGGTAATTCTTGACTACAGAAAAATTTAATAAATTATAAAACTCTGATGTTCTTTAAAGATACTGAGAGTCTTCAGTTTGTTTTATTCACTGACTGTCAGGTATCACTGACTTTTGGCATTGACTATAAGGCCTTTTTCTAACATGTGAGTAATATTTGTAGTGTACATGTATCTGTAAGGGAAAGCTTGACTTGTTTTTTCAATATTTGAAAATAATAATTTGCTGTATTTCTTATTACAAGCAAAATATGCTTAAATATGGGTCACTGGTCTCATATCTTGATTTGTCATTGCAAATTAAAACATGTAATGTTCTATCTATCATTGTAGCCTAAAGACCATTTTTTATAGTTTAGTTTGTATTGCAAAATTGATACTGTATTTGCATTCAATATTCTTCATTAAAAGCTGTTAAATATTCAACAAAGCTTAAAACCAATCTTTACTTATGTTCACTCTTTGGCTATTTATGTATAGAAATATAATGGAATTGATAAATCATAAGTGGAACTATTAGCTTCATTATCAGGGAAAATTTCTCTAGCATTAACAATCAGTGTAAGCTATCTGGGGGATTTGAAAATGTTCTTGTTCACTATAGTAGCCATTTGATTTCGGAGAAAATTTTTAGTTTCCAATGGAAGACAAATACAAACATTTGTACTCATTTTATTTATTCAGTTAGTCATTGAAAATGATAAAGATTCCTGGCTGTAAAAGACACTGAAACAACAAAGTATTAGTGTATATTTTTATTTCTGTATTAATGTCAACTTAACTCATAATCTTTAGGCAGATGCACTCCAGTAGCTGCATGGCCTACCATTCAAAAATCGTGTTTGTGAAGGCCACAATGAAAGCTCCTGGCAAGGTTGTAGAGAAAAGGAAACCCTAGTACCTTGTTGGTGGGAATGAACACTGGTGCAGCCACTGTGGAAAACAGTATGGAATTTCCTCAAAAAAACTAAAAATGGAACTGCCTTTTGACCAACAATTCTACTGCTGGGATTATACCTGAAGAATTCTGAAACACTGATTGAAAAGAACATATGCACCCCAATGTTCACAAAAGCACAATTTACAATAGCCAAATGCTGGAAGCAACCTAGGTGCCCATCAGTAAATAAATGGATCAAAGAGGGAAGATGGTGGCATGGTAGGAGGGAGCAGATTCCACTTCCCCCTACCCACAGGAAATAACCTAGCCAGTCTATGGAGGAACAGAGCAAACAGCCAACAGTACCACATCATAGATGAAAATAGGAGATCAAAAAGTTGTACTGGACATTGAAAAACCAAACGGTAAGGGTAGTACTTCAGGACAATAAGGGCCCAAGGATCAGTGAGGAGACCAGGGTGGCAGCAGCCCCAGGCCTGGCACTCCCTGGGTCTGCCACAGGGCTCTAGGGACGGAGTTGGGTCAACCACTTGCTCCCCAGCCAAAGAAGGGTTGAGCAGCACGGGGAGAGTAATAGTTACTTGAAGTCGCAGGAAGGGGAGTTAAGGATTGAGTGGCAAACACACAGGGTCTGTGAGCACCCACACATAGTCCTGGGAGGAGTGTGCGCCAGAGCCCATGTGGCCAGAAGTGGCCTCGCAGGGCGGCCTCCCCGCATGCCCACAACTGGAGGATGGGGCTTTGTGGAAGACTGGGAGCTCACGCTTGTCAACCCAGGGAGCATGCCTAATCTGTGGGAGAACCAGAGCCCAGGCTCCTGTGAACCTGGGGTGAGCTCATGGACCATGGGAAACGCAGAAACCACACCCATAAACCCAAGTCACACCCATAAACTCTGGGAAAGTGCATGTTCTGCAGGAGGCCCAGACCCCATGCCCGAGGACCTGCGTGGAGAGGCACCAGGCTAGCTCTGGGGAGAGTAGCCCAAAGCTGACTGAGTGCTTAACAAGGAGAAAAGCGATACCATTTGCCCCTAAGCATGTTGCAGCCAGCAAGACCAGAAAAACTGTTTTGGCCAGTTTGAAACCAGCAAGAGGTTGTTTGTTTATTGTTCTTTGTTTCTTTAATTTTTTAATTTTTTAAATTTTGAATTTTTATTTTTATCCCTCAATTCCTTTTCCCTCTCTTTCCTTCTTTCTTTATTCCTTCTTCCTTTCTTTCCAATTTTATCTATGCTTCACTCCTCTTTTTTATTTGTTTTTCTCTTTTTAAATACCCACAAGTGAGACAAAAAAAAAAAAAAAAAAAACAGAACTGTGAAAAAAAACAGAGTTGGACCCAAAGACGGGGCATTCCAACAGCTTAGACAGAGAGACAAATTTCACTTTGTTATTACAGAGAATCTGCAAGTTATTGCATATTTGTATTATTATTTTTTTCATTATTCTTACACCTTTTATTTGAATAGTATTTTAGTATTCCTCTTCTTTCTGTTTAGTCTTCTTTGCTTGGCTGGTTATATTGTATGGTTCGACAGGTTTCCCCTGTTCTCTCCCCCAAAGTGTATTCCTAATTTACTGTCCTTCACTCCAGTTATGTTCCATTAGCACACTACTTAAGGTCCTATATGCCTTATTCTTGTTATCTAGATCTCATAGGTTCTGTCATATGATTGTTGCTGTAATTGTATAATAATATTATACAATTGTAAATACTACATAACACCCCTCCCAGATTTAGCCTACTTCATGGTTTCCTGAACTACAGTGTTTTCCTGTAGTGTTTAACTCTATTTTCTCAGATACTACACGTATTTACTCTCCTTTACTCTCACCTTACTGCAGAATATGACCTCCCACAACTTCACTGCCTTCTAGATCCAACTCATAATCCTTCCCTCCACAACAAGAGTCTTATCTTCTTTCCGTCCTTTGTAAAAAAGAGCTTAGTTGGGTGGTAGAACATGATTAACACTATACATAGTCAAAGGATCTCCTGTCTCTTCTCTACCAGCTGCTACTGTAAATATCATAGAATACTCTCTGGCTGTCTTAAACCATTTTGCTTTACCCCACCAACTGATCACAAAAAAGAATACGTGGAAGCTGTGAACACCAGGATACCTGAAGCAGACTGCACCACTGAATCTCACAGGTATTCTACCACAGAAGTTCACACCATAAACCCAGGGAGCCAGAACAGATCAATTTAAGAAGCTGAGGCTAACAAGAAGAGTATCACAAGCAATGAGAAGACAAAGAAATAATCCCCAAATGAAAGGAAAGGAGGAAGCCCCAGAAAGAATGCTGAATGAAATGGAGGCAACTCAATTGTCAGATTTTGAGTTCAAAGCAATGGTTGTCAGGAAGCTCCATGAGCACACAATGAGCTACCAGAAACCACAGTGAAGCTACAATGAACTCACTGCAAACAGTATCAACATGAAAAAGGAAATAGAAACTATCAACAAGGGACAAGAGGAAATAAAGAATACAATTTCTGAAATGAAGAACACAGTAGAAGTAATCAAAAGCAGAATCCATGAAGCAAAAGATCAGATCAGTAAGTTGGAGGACAAAGTAAAACAAAAAAAAACAGAAAGAGCAAGAAAAAGGAAAAGATGCTCAGAAACAATGAAGACAGATTAAGAGAAATGCAAGACAATATGAAAAGTAATAATATCCGTATAATAGGGATACCAGAAGGAGAAGAAGAAGAGAAAGGTATAGAAAACCTATTTAAAAAAGTAATGATGGAAAACTTCCCTAATTTGACAAGAGAAAAAGTCACACAGATTCAGAAACACATAGAGTCCCAATCAAGAGGAACCCAAAGAGACCCATTTCAGGACACATCATAATTAAAATGGCAAAATTCCAAGACAAAGAGAGAATCTTAAAGGCAGCAAGGGAGAAAAAGGAAGTTACATACAAGGGAGCCCCAATAAGGTTAGCAGCTGACTTCTCAATGGAAACTCTCCAAGCCAGAAGAGAATAGCAAGAAATATTCCAAGTAATGAGAACCAAAGGCCTGCAACCAAGACTACTTTTCCTAGCAAGGCTTTCAATCAAGATAGAAGGCCAAAGAAGAAGCTTCCCAGACAAAAGAAGTATAAAGAATACACTTCCACGAAACACCGTTGCCAGAGATGCTAAAAGCACTGCTTTAAGGAAAGGAAGGAAAAGAGAGAGAGGAAGAGAGGAGCACAGGTACAAAAAGGGCAATGAATAAGTACCTATCAATAATAACCTTAAATGTAAATGGATTAAATGCTCCAATCAAAAGATATAAAATAGTTGAATGGATAAGAAAGCATGACCCACACATACGCTGCCTACAAAAGAAACACCTCAGGACAAAAGACCTATACAGACTCAAAGTGAAGGGCAGGAAACAAATTTTCCAAGTTAATGGACAGGAAAAAAAAGCTAGGGTAGCAATACTTATATCAGACAAAATAGACTTCAAAAGAAGGGCCATAAAGAGAGGCCCAGAAGGTCACTTCATAATACTCAAGGGAAGTATCCATCAAGAAGACATAATCATCGTAAATATATATGCACCCAACATAGGAGCACATAAATACATAAAGAAAATCTTAGAGGACTTCAAGAAAGATATTGACAGCAACACAATTATAGTAGAGGATTTTAACACCCCACTGTCAAAAATGGACAGATCTTCCAAACAAAAAATCAACAAAGATATTGTGGCATTGAACAACACTGTACATGAAATGACTTAACTGATCTATATAGAGGCCTTCATCCTAGAGAAA
>PVKU01017467.1:0-11379 GCA_004027475.1 Anoura caudifer
GCCTGCCGCCCCGCGCTCACTCAGAACCTCAGCACCTGGGACAGGGCCGCCACCAGTGCAGTCTGAGGAAGGAGCCTCGCTGCCCTGACCCCAACCCCATCCTGCCACAGCCCTGGCTCATCCCACCTGCTTCATCTGCCCTGGCGTTACCAGGAGAGAAGGGGATGTGTGAGGCAGTAGGTGTGTCAAATCCAGGAGGCCTCCCAGGAGGAGGTGTCTCTAAAGCTGGGTTTCTTTCTCCACACTGTTGACATGGGCTGGTTGAGTCCTCCTGGGGGCCATCCAGTGCCTTGTAGGTCTTTTGCAGCTCCCCTGGCCTCTGCTCGCCAGTGACCAGTAACATCCCCTCCTCCCTTCCACCCAGTAGTGACAAACAAATGTCTGCAGACTCGCCCCACTTGGAAGCACTGCTTGGAAGCATGCTTTAAAGAGGAGGAGCAGGTGCTGCTTCAGGCTGCAACTGTCACTGCCTCTCTGTGCCCTCCTGCCTCTCCACCAGCTGTAGGCAGATCACCTCTTTCCTATTCCACTCCCTCAAGCTGTCACTGACCACCTACTGTGTGCCCGGCTCTGGGGAGGAGCCAAAGCCCCAGCTCTCAGAGGGAGGAAGACAGAGCTTCCTTTGTCTTCCTTGTAGTGAAATATGCATAACGTAGAATCACCATTTTAACCATTCTCAGCGGCATCAAGTGCGTTGTTGCGTCTCCAGCACAAGCTCCCCTTCCCAGGTGGAAACTCTGTCCCCATCAAACATTAACTCCCACCCACTCCCGCAGCCCCTGCCCTCCCTCCTCTCTGTCTCTGCAGGTCTCCTCCAGGGACCTGCTGCAAGCAGCCTCCCACTGGGTGCATCCTGTGGTGGCCAGGTTGTTCCACCCAGCACAGCGTCCTCGGGGTCCATCCAGACTGCAGCATAGGAGCGAAAGCTAAAGCCCGCAGACCCACAGGACAAGGGTGGGTGGTGGAAGGCAGGACTGGGGGTGCCCTGGGGAAGAGCTAGTTTAGACTGGAGGCCACTGAGAAACCAGGGGTGGGGGGGGGCCTCTGAGCAGGCCGCTGCAGCAGGGGCTGCATTTTCACCTGTGCCGCTCCCCACAGCCAGAGGTCCTCCCCTGTGCTTTGCAACCTCATAGTCACGAGCTGCCACCTGGCCCCTCCAGCCAGGGGAGGTCCGCTCTGCCCGCCCCCAGACGCTGCAGGTCTTGGAGGGGCCAGCGGCCTGTCAGCCTCCCCCAACCTTGCCCGTGTAGCTTCAGCAGTCCCTACTCTTCTCAGGCCTCAGTTTCCCCCACAGGGAAGGGCACTGGACCCCTGGCCCTGGCAGGCCTGGAAATCTCACAGCCTCTTGCACAACCCCAGTGCTGTGCGGAACTGGGAACTCCAGAGAACCGAAGGTGGGGGGCGAGCCACTGTGACTCAGTGGGGAGAGGGATGCAGGGCGGGGCACCACCCACGCACACACACAGAGTGATGCCACACCATCACTTGCACAGACACACACACAGACATGCCACACAAGCAAAACTTAGACACAGAGACACACCCAAACCAATCCAATATTGGATGCAGGCACAGCATAAAACCACACACTCAGTACACACACAGACACGACTCAGAGAGGTGTGTTCACAGCACACACATGACATACAGACCACGGGATACAACTGAGAGACATGTCTGCTATAGAAAACACACACAGGATTTACGCCATGCGAACACGCAGATACAGGCAGAGGTGCAAACACACAGAAACACAGATGCAACACACCAGTCCTGCACTCGACAGAGACGCGACCACAGACGTCTGCATGGCATGCA
The DNA here is from genome assembly GCA_004027475.1 of Anoura caudifer. Lineage (NCBI taxonomy): Eukaryota > Metazoa > Chordata > Mammalia > Chiroptera > Phyllostomidae > Anoura > Anoura caudifer. The sequence continues at coordinate 1,819 of PVKU01017467.1, forward strand.
CACGGGAGCGCTCCTGGCCAGGCTGGGTTTGCATTTGCATCGCTGGGGGTGGAGCATGGTTGGGGTGCTCAGGAGGGGGAAAGACACAGAGGATTGGACCACAGATTTCCTTCTGGATGGCCTCTCAGGCCCACGGCCCACTCCCCCAGCTCCCAGGCCCCAGCAAACCCACAGGGCCCCAAGGCTGAGCCAATTGGCCCAGGAATCCTGAGAGCATTCCAGGCCTGTCCTGGGGGATTCGGGCATTTCTCCCCAACCTCAATTGTGCTTCCACCAGAGGATGAGACCTTGTGTGGGGATCAGGCTGGCGGTTGACTCTTGGCCCGTAGACATCTAGAATTCCTCAGGGATCCGGAAGTCCAGGATGCCAGCACCCCAGCCCCTTAGGGACCTAGGAAGCCAGGACACAGGTCCTGACAGTGAGGGACCAAAAGACCCAGGGCTCCTGTCTTGGGGACCAGGCCCCACCACTTAGGGACTTCCCTGCAGGACTGTGTGAGGTTTTCCTACTCCATCCCAGTGGGCTGTCTGGCAGCTGGTGCTTCAGGTGGGCCAGGAAGGAGGGCGCTCCCTCTCCCGTGCTGGGCACCCTAGTCACTGTCCCCACAGGGTGTAAGGGGAAGTTGCAGTGGCCCTGCTCCACCCCATTTCCCTGCAGGGAGACTTTACCCTGTCCAGGCCTCAGTGTCCTCAGCTGCACAGCAGGGACAAGCATGGGTCCCCACAGAGGCTGCCCCATGCAGTCAGCCTTCCCCATCCTGTGGGGCTCAGAGAAGTACTTGGTGCCTGGGAGGCTGATTGCTGCTCCTTTCCGAAGTACGTGCCCCCCCACCCCCAGCTCTGGCCTCAGGAGCCCCCACCACTGGCCAAGGCCTGGAGAGGGAGAGCCAGCTGCCTGCAGCCAGCAGGGCGCTGTGTGGCCTGCACCCCCCGAAGACACGGTTCCCCCTTTGCTAGGGCCAGGGCTGCAGGCTCTCCCGATTGTTAAGCTCTTTCCTGGTCCTTCCTCACTCCTCAGAATTCTGCTCTCTGAGGGAAGAGACCCAGGCTCAAGTGACCCCTCAACCCCCAGGCTCCCCTTTAATGGTCTCTGTGACCCCTGCCCTGTGTATGTGCCTGGGATGACACCAAGTCGTGAGCTCACGGCTCAGGGCTGGGCACACAGGAGGTGCTCTCCAGGCACCCTATCTGAAGTTGTGTGCTCTGACTGTCCTAAGAAATCACCAGACACTTGGAGGCTTTAAACAACACAGGTTTATGCCTCCCAGCTCCAGAGGTCAGAAGTCCACCACCCTCTCGCTGGGCTGACATCAGGGCAGCCACAGGCCGAGACCCTCCAGGAGGCCGCAGGGGGGCCAGCCTCTGGAGGAACCACATCCCCGGGATGGCGGCCCCCTTCTCCCTCTGCACAGTGCACAGCGCAACCTCTCCCCGTCTCGACCGACTCTGCCTCTGATGTCATGTCCCCTTCTTCTCTGAGGCTGACCCCCCACCTCCCAGGCAGAGGGCCCTGGTGATGACACTGCCCCCACCCCAGAGCCTCCCTTCGCCCCACCTGCAAAGTCCCTTTAACCGCAGAGAGCCACACGTCCATAGGACCTGGGGTTTGGATGGGCATCTTTGGGGGCTGTTATTCAGTTGGCCCCAGTATCCTCATCTGTGGGTGCTCCTGTCGCTATTATTCCTACCTGAAGGTGCAAGAGCCCAGGCTCAGAGAGCCAAGGTCAGGGACTCAGGCTCACCCCAAGAGTAAGTGGCAAGCACCAGAGTGGACTCGGGGCTTTCTGACAGCATCGGCCACATGCGTCCGACTGAGACATCAGTGTGAGGATCTGGGGACACAGGAGAAGCCAGGCTCGGTGTGGGGGAGTTGAGCAGGCAGCGAAGAAAGTGAGGAAGAGGCTGACCAGGGCTGGAGGCCAGTGTGTCCCATCTCACCCTGGGGGCTTCCCCAAGCACCTCAGCCAACCTGGTAAGCGCCTGGGGATCCCAGGGGGTTTCCTGGGATTTGGAGTGGGGAGGGAGGCGCTTGGAAAGGACAGGGTACTGTGTCTCAAGGCCATTTCCTTGGAAAGGTGGGGCCAGCTTGTCCAGGAAACCCTGGCTGGCCTTCAAGGCCACCACTGACCTGCTGATTCAGCCGCAGAAAGTTGGTCATGTCGTCGCTCAGGAGAATGTCAGGGGCACGCACCCACTGGGGGAAAGGCAGAGGGCAGTTGGAAGGGGCTTCTCCTCCCCCCACCCCCTGCCTCCCAGCAAAAGCCCCCTCTGTCTCCAATGCAGACCCTCCTTGTCCCACCACCTCACCCTCAGGCTACAAGTTTTGGAGGGAATCTCTTTTCTAGAAAGTTCCACCCCCTACCTCACCATGTGGGCACAACAACTTCTGTCCCTCCTCCTCTCCTCCTCCTGCCCCTGCCAGACTCTGAGCCCCAGGGAGGCAGCAACCAGGACCTGCACCCCAACATTTCACTCAGACTGTCTTCAAGCACACGGCCAAGTTCAGCTTGAAAATGGAAGGCCCGTCCTCAGAATCTGCGGTCGATGTCGTCTTACGCGCCTGCCTCAGACTCTCCGCACCCACCCTCCACCCGTCTGGTTTTCCGTGCATTTCCAGCTCAGCTGCAGACTTCCAGCTCACTTGCCCTGAAATCCTGCAGCCTCCAGAACACGAACTTCAGTGCAGTGTTTGTCTGCCACTCTCCTGCTGTTTTTTCCCTTTGAGTGAACTGCCATGGAATGAAATGCACGAATCCCAAGAGGGTAGTCTTCCAGCTTTGACAAATGCATTCGCCTTGTAATTGGAATGCCTGCCAAGATCACAGAACATTTTCATCGTTCCAGAATGTTCTTTCAGGACCCTTCCCAGGAAATCCCTGCCTCTGCTCGCAGGCAAGCATTGGCCAATGTGTTTTCCCACCTAGAAGGCTTCCGCCTGTTCCAGGACTTCCTGTCTGTGGGCTCCTAGGGCCTGTGGTGCTTTGGGAATGGCCATTTTCACCCAGCCCCAGAATTTCCCAAATCCTCCATGTCCAGACCCTAAGCTCCTGTCCTCCAGGGAACGCGGCAGCCCAAAGCCTGGCGAGCTAACCAGGGCTGGAGCAGTGCTGTGGAGGAGGAAACGACTGTGAACCAAGGAGTGAAATTGCTCCGTGCCCCAGGGGACCTGATCTCACTCCTTCCCTCTGGCTTCTCTTGCCAATCCCCTCCTGTTCTTGGATCAGGGACTGTAGTCCAAATAGCAGAGACCCCCCAAATCCTGTTTCCCAAGTCCCCGGGCTCCCCAAAATACTACTTGGCATCAGGCACGTGCTGCCCGCAGCTTCCTGCCTCCCCGATTATGGGCTTCACTTGCAGCTTGGCTCCCTCCCCTTCTGCTCTTCTCTGGAGAAGGGCCTCCACCTGGCTCTAGACCAGCTGAGATCTGTCCTGGGTCCACCCATGCCTCCTGAGCAAGAAGCACCCAGACACGGCTGCAGGGCGCAGAGTGGGGTACCCTCTTTGCAAACTGGTTTGGAAGTTTCTTGTAAGAGTGAAACCCTCATCTGCTGTCTGACCCACTGCCAGGTATTTGCCCCAAGGAAGTGAAAACTTAAAGCCATAAAAAAACTGTACAAGGTGTGTTGTGGGGGATGGGGGTTGCTAGAACGGCAGGGCCGGCTGGCTGGCAATAGATGGGGGGCCGATTTCCCCGGGAAGCTGTTGAGGGTGTCCTGACTGCCCCTTGATGCCCTGATGCCCCTCGGTCCTGCAGACGCTGCCACACAGGGCCTGGAGAGCCCTGCCTGAGGAGTCGCAGGCCCCAGTGAGGCCCCTGGGCCCCCTCCCAGGTCAAGGCCACCTGCTGCCCCCGGCCCTGCTCACATGGACAGCCTGAGTGGCCCCACCTGCCCTGGTGGCTGGGTGCAGGCCAGTTCCAGCCCTGGGTACAGCTCCCTCTGGTCCCCGACAGGCTGGGAACAGAGCTGTAACTGCAGGGCGACGTCCCACTGGGCCAGGAGGCAGAGCTGTTTCGACTACCAGCAACTTTCTGCTTGACCTGCTGGAGCCAAGTGGGGGCCAGCAGCAGCCCTTCCACAGGAGGGGCCCAGGACGGTGAAGGTGAAGGACCTGCGGGGTGATCCCAGACTCCCAGACACCTCTACCCAAATGTGCCGGGTGTAGAGGCGCAGGACCAGCAGCCTGCAACCTCCCAGGAGGGCAAGACTCGTGCCATACCATCTCCCGGATGCCCCTGGGCGGCAGGCATTTGGGACCTAGCCTCCCTCCAGCACAACACCTTCTGCTCCCCCAACCACCCTTCCTCACCCACACAGGCCACTGCTTCACCACTGGCCCAGGCTCAGGAAGGGCAGCAGGCCCAGGGCCCCGCGTCTTGTGCCGGAAGAGCAGGGCTAGAGTGCCCACGGAGGAAGCACCTACCCGTCTGCTCAGAGGACAGCCTCCTCTGGGCCAAATGGAGGGCTTCTCTGTCTGACCCGGCCCGACCCAACCTGCAAGACATGGGAGGTCTGGCTGTGCTGAAACAGGTCCCAGCTGGTCACTTGCACCTACAAGGGACCTACTGTGAGAAGCAGGAGCTGATGGACAGGGAGATGCAGCTGGACAAGGATCAGGAAGGCCTCCTGCACCTGGTGGGTGGTGCCCACAACAAAGACAGGAGGGGGCAGGAACCAGCCCACTGACTGTGTTCCGAGGAAGTGTGCCACATGGGGACGGAACCAAGTGGGGCAAACACAGGAATGTGTCCCACCTCCCTGCAGTGTGTGATCCGAGCCCTGCAGGCTTGCCATCCCGAGGGCTTGGTACCTGCTTCCTCAGTGCCGCCCAGGGCCACAAGGGCAGGTGTCAGGACCCCGACGGGAAGCCTGCTGAGGGGCAGGCGCATGGGAGTATCTCGGTGCTCCCACGACCAGGCTGGCTTCATAGGTACTCAAGTGACTGAAGTAATACCGTGCCTGTACTTTTGAGACTGGCTTATTCCCAGATTTCCCAAGTGCTCCGAGTGTCTCTGATCTCCATGGGGGCCCCTCCGCTCATACCTGAGTTGATACCAAGGACATAGCTCAGGGTGGGGGCTGATCCTGCCAGAAAGGCTGACCTGGGTGAGGCAGACATTCAGCCAGCCACCCCCATGGAGGGGAGTGGGGCTGGGGAAGCAGGGCAGGCACTGAGCAAAGATTCACCCATCACACCTTCATCATGGAACCCCAAGCAAAGCTCCGCACACCAGAGCTCACAGGAGCTTCCTGGCTGGGGAGCACGTGGAAGAGCCATGGGAAGAGAACACGGGAGCTCCATGTGTGAGCCCTGCCCAGCCCTCACCCTGTGGGTCTCCTCATTGGCCAGCCTGCACCTGGGTCCTGCACAATGCAATCGTACATAGAGGGCGTTCCTGAGTTCCGAGTCATTCTGATAAATTAGGGAACCAGAGGGGGTTGTGAGAGCCTCTACCTTTGTATGGTTGGTCTACATCTCCTGCTCAGAACTGGGGGTGGCTTGGAGACTCCCGAACTTGCATTTAGGGCAAACTCGTCAGGAGCTGTCCCCTTAATCTGAGGGGTGTCTGCATGAACTGGGGCACTACAGGAAAGCACTCCGGATTATCCACATGGGCCTTAAGGTGCAACCTCAGCTGCCCCTGCAAGAGGGCAGCAGAGGGAAACATGTCCAGAGGAGAAGGCAGCATGACCACGGGGGCTAGATGCTGCCCTCCAGCTTGCAATGGAAGGGGCCAAGGGCTAGGAAATGCACGGGGTGATGCTGAGGAAGCTGGGGGACAAGGACAGGGGTTTCCCCCCCAGAGCAGCCTGAGTGAGCCTGGTCCTGGGGACACTGAGTTTTGGCTCAGCGAAACCAACCTCGGCCTTCTGTACTGTACAGAATGCGTGCTTTTTCTTGAATTCTCACCCAAGGACATGTTTATTGATGGTTAGAGAGAGACAGGGAAACATCAACCATTTGCTTCCAGTACACACCCTGACTGGGGAACAAACCTACAACCCAGGTAAGCGTCCTGACCGGGAGTCAAACCCAGAACTTTGAGGGATATGAGATGACGCTCCAACCAGCTGAGCCCCCCAACCAGGCCCATGATGCGTGCTGTCCTCAGCCATCCAGCGTTGGTGATCTGTTACGCCGACCCTAATGGACCCATGTACCCTGCAAGCTGACCCTCTGGGAAGCTGCCAGTCTGGCTGACAGTTCACTGGGCATGCTCTCTGTCCAGGGGTCAGATGGCTCCCGGGCCGGGGCAAGGCCTTGCCCTGCGCTGCACGTGGAAAGGGCACAGAGAAGGGTGGGAAGGCTGGCTGCTGACAGCACTGAGCAGCGTCACCCGGGCAGGGTGTGTTGGAGGAGTTCTCTCTTCCTCCTGCTCAGTCAGTGCTCTCAGGGCCAGGCACCCCAGGGGCCCCCAGCAGCTCTGGTTTTGCACTCAGTTCTCACCCCTTAGTTAGACCTGACTCCCCTGGAAATTTCAGGAGAGCCCCCAGGTCCCAGGACAGGGGCAGGAAACCTGGGGAGTAGGGTGAATTCAGATCAAAAGCCCCCAGTGGATAAAGCCAGGCTTTGTGGCCCCTGCACCTGCCAATGGGTTCGGCCCTAATTCCTGCCTTCTGACACTCTGACACACTCCACTGATCCTCGAAAGCTCATCTTCTCTGGGACGTATTTCCCCATCATCCCACCCAGCAATCATGGAACCTAAGTGCCCAAGACACTAGGTCCCTGCTGCTCAGATCCCAGCAGCCTCTCTCACACCTGCCTCAGGGCCTTGTCTCAGGCTGCCTGATGTCACCACAGGGCAGTGACAGTGTCTTCCAGAGAAGGGGCCACCATTTTGGTATCTCAGCACAGTCGCTCTCCCCAAGGACAGAGTTGGCTCCCTCAGAGGCATTCTGCGTCACTCATTCCTGGATTCCTCCACTCAGTCACTCACTGGTCACACCATTCCTGTGCCCAGCTGGACCAGAGTGAGACAGTGGGCCCAGGTGGGGGCCAGGACTGGGCCTGCCTCACTCTTGTGTCCCCAGTGTCCCCACAGGCCTTCTGGCCCAGAGCAAGCCACTCACTGGGGACCAGGGCATCATAGAGCCATGAGGAGCACTCAGAGAGGTTGGGGTCACTCGCAGGGATCATGTCAGGGTCTTTGGGATAAAGCTTAGAGGGTCCCCACAGCCAGGAGCCAAGGTTCATATCTCAAACACGTCCTGATGCTCCCTAGGGCTTTGAGGACAGACACAAAACCCCTCTCCTTTAGGCCTCCCAGTCCAGGGAAAAAGGTAAGAACACCAAACAGCTCCATCTTGATCCACCTGACCTTGGCTGGGGAGGGACGTGGGGCCAGATCAAAGGGCCCAGGAGCCAGGATTTTGGAAGAGGTGGAGGCTACACTAGGTCTGAGGGGAAGAGGTTGGAGGGGAGGTCCCAGATCTCAGGCACTGGACCCGGCTGAGTGGAGCTGCTTTTCAGTAGCAGTGGGTGGGAGGAGAAAAGACACACACACCAGATGGTGGTGGGAAGAGGCAGGAGGGCCAGGAGCTGGAGGGATGGCACGGGAGGACGGTGGCCTGGCTCAGGGGACTGGGTGGCCTAGCAGCTGAGCCTCTTCTCGCAGATCCAGTTGTCCTTCTCACTGTCGCAAGGGGCGTCATTCCATAACCCGGTACGCAGCATCATGACGCAGTCCTCGCGTCCCATGGAGTCATTGGGCTCGCCCTGGTTCCAGTGGCTGCAGAGGTTTGGTGGGGGTGTGGTTAGGGGTTTGGCTGAGGATGGCCCTGAGGTCCAGCCAGTTTGTTGTGTGGGTGTAACCTAGACACCCTTAGGGTCTAACTTAAGCAAGCACCTGGGATACAACTTTATAAAGCCGAGAATCTGTGCCTCAGTCAGTTCCTGGTGGCTAGCTTGACCATCCCTAAGGAGTGCCTGAGGTATGTCCAATGCACTTGCCCCTAGGGGCTGACCTGTCCCCTTCCCCACCTCCCTCTTCTCACCTGAAGCTGAGCGAGACTCCGTCTACCCACTGATATCCGTGGACCTTTCTTGCGCGGCGCAAGGCCCTGAGGCCCAGCCAGTAACCGCGGCCTCTTGTGTTTCGACTCAGGAAGCCCTGGATGGAAAGAGAGATGAGCTGGCTTGCCATTGACTGCGGCCTGCTGACTCCCCTCAGGCCATGCCCCCTGTGGTGAACACCTCCTCCCGCCTCTGTCCAAGCTCCCCTGGCAGCACACCTGCTCCTCCAGGTTCTTTACAACAACCAGGTGCGCACCAGCACCTGTGCAATTGCGCTGCGCGTCTTCCCATCTGGCCTGCAGCACCGAGAAAAAGTAGCAGGAACCCTGGAAGGGCAGCCACGACGGGGAGCACTGCTCGCAGGAATCTGTGGGGTGGCAAAGGTCCATGAAGTAGACTGCTCCCAGATGCAGCAGACGGAGGGGCTTGAGGGTCGCAGGGGCAGAGCCATGGAAAGGGCGGATTCCGGCGGATGGGGGACCCACGGGGCCCGCGGGCATGGTCCACTTATCCCCTTGCGCACACCCATGCCCCCTCCTGCTCACTGTTTCCAACTCGGACCGTTTCCAACGCCCGGAACAGCTCGCTGCGGATGTTCTCGCGGTCCCTTCCCGCTTCAGCCAAGCTCTGGGTCACTGCGAGGTCACGGGTGTCCAGATTATATGTGGGTGGGGTCAGGTCGGGAGAAGGGTTGTATTAGGGAAGGGGCTGCATCACCGGAACCTCCGGATCGAGGACCGTTATAGCTGGGATGGTCCCCGTGGGGGTGGGGTTAGGAGGTACAGTTCGCGGCAGCGTCTAGGGCTCAGGGTCAGGATGGGGGACAGGATCGGGTTGAGAGGTCAGGATCACAAGGATCAGGATGTAAATCACGGGTCGTGGCAGCATCCAGCCCTCACATTGCTCGCTCAGTTCTTTCAGGGCGCTCTGCTGCTGGATCAGCTTCACCTGTGCCTCCCCAAGCTCCGTGCGCGCGGTCTTCAGCTGCGCCTGCGTGCCCTGGCCTGGGAGGGGGCGGGGATGGGGAGGGACATCAGAGATCTCCTTCCATCCAGACCACAGGACCCGCCCCCCAAGCCACAGGACCCGCCAAACCCGCAGACCCGCCCCTCAGCCCACAAGTCTCACAGCAGCTATTGCAGGCTCGCAACTCTTCCTTCAAGGCGCCCAGAACCACGGTCTGCTCCGACGCTGGAAAGACCCCCGCCCGACCCAGACACGCCAAGTCACCCACGGGGACTCGTGGGATACCCTTCACCACTCAGGGCCCACCTCCGGGGACCCTGGGGTATCCTCCCACCTACTTACAAACCCGGGAGCCCCTGGTCTGCACGCACCGTTTGCTCTCAGCAGGTCCTGGTGCTGGAGCAACTCCCCCTGCTGCGTGGAGGCTGTGGAGAGAGACTCCTGCAGGCGCAGTCGCGGGGACAAGGGAACTCTCCCCTCCCCACTGGGTGTAGCGACCTCAGTCTTGGGACGCACAGAGGGGGCGGGCAGGGATGCAGCGCACTTGATGCGCCCACCAGCCGAGCAGAGACCAGCACA
>PVKU01017468.1:0-11416 GCA_004027475.1 Anoura caudifer
CATCATGCTAAGTGAAATAAGCCAGGTAGTGAAAGACAAATACCATATGATCTCACCTTTAACAGGAACCTAATCAACAAAACAAACAACTAAGCAAAATATAACCAAAGACACTGAAATTGAGAACAGGCTGACAGTCACCAGAGGGGAGAGGGGAGGGAATTTCAGGGGACAAGTGGAAGGGTTTAGAGCAAGTATAAAGGATGCATGGACAAAAACTGGGGGTGTGTGTGGAAATGGGAGGGAGGTGGGGAGGGCTGGGGCTGAAGGCTGAGTTGGGAGTAAAAGACAGAAAACTGTACAAGAACAACAATTAAAATAAAAAAAGATTGTACAAGGTTAGTAAGCAAATTACTTAAAATTTTGGCTAATGGAATTTGAGGAAAAATTAGCTATATTATATGTTCATTTTTTCTAAAGCGATTACCTTACCCATCAATAAAAATAGCTTTTGTTTATATTTGACTTTTTAAAATCTGCATCATACCATTCCTCAATATTATATCTTTCTGGTGAAATTTTTACCATCCAGTTTGCCTGTCCTGAGAACCTGCCATAAACTGTCAACTCCTTCTTCATTTACAAAATTATGGCTTGAAAAAGTTCTACAGTCTGGTCAAGTGCACTGACATCAAAACAATAATCATTGATAAAATATAATGAAAAAATAAATCATTACAATAAAAATGAAAAATCCCTGATATGTTTAGAGGTGGGCAGGATTTGCTTAAGGAAAAAACAAGAGCTAATGAGGAACATATAATGAGACTTAGACATAATATGTATCTGGATACACTGATTCAAGAAATTGTCAGTTAAAATTAATTCTCAAGCTAATTACTGTTTTTAAACTTGGAGCACTGATTAAGAATTCATCTCAAATGTTGAGGGAAATGTTGCCAAGAGGATACTGAAAAGGATAATGAGGAGAGGAAATTTTGGAACTGTAACATTAAAATACATGTTATAAAGAAATTACAACAGTGGAGTGCTGATGCAAGAAGCAGCAGATCATTCAATGGATGAGAACAGGAAATCAAGAAATAAACATAACTTGAGAATTTAATGCACAGTAAAGTGACATTTTAAACTAGGTGAGAAAAGATGGTTTGTGACACATGAATTGCCAGTTTTTTAAAGGTTCTTAAATGTTCCATCATGATCCAAAATAAATCTTGGATTAACTAAAGATTTAATTGGGGGAAATAAAAGTACAGAAAATGGAATTGTAAGGCTGGGACAAGGAGAGGATTTAGAGGCATGAGAAAAGGTGCTTTCATTTCATCTAGGGAAGGTGCATTTGTTTCTCATAAATTTGCAGTTGTATACACATTTTTCCACAATCTGTGAAACAATGAAAAACTCTGTTGTTGCTTTCGCCAAATTCCTTGGAGACTGGCTTGGGCCCAAAGGGATATGGAAGAGGAATAAAGTGAGGGGCAAGATGATTATATATATATAATATATATAAAAGATCATATATATAATATATATAAGATCACATATATAATATATATAAAAGATCATATATATAATATATATAAGATCATATATATATTATATATATATGGGAGCTTTCTGGGCTGGAGGCCTTAGGCACCTTAAAGTTCCATACCACTCTAGCCCCAGAAGTAAGCAAAAACAGCTTTCCACTGAGGCATGTATAATTTTTGTAGATTTATGGAAAACACTGGCATATGAACAGAATTCCACAGTCTGCAAGCAACCGCTGAGTTTTTAAAACCTCAGCACCCTACACGCTTCTTCTGGGTATCCGGCTGTAGGGCGTTTGTGACGAGCTCTGAAGGGCTCACGCGCTGTAGCGTTTGTGCGGGATGGGGTTGCTTGGTTACAATAATTATGGGCCAAAAGATTGTAAACCGCCTTTCTTCAGTGTTGGAGTGTAGTGGCGAGTGGTGGTTGGTTTATCTAGAGCGAAAGTGAGGCATTTGGCTTACCTAGAGTGATAGTGTTGGGCTTAGGAGGTGGTGGAAAGTTGAAGGGAAGGGAAGGGAAGGTGAGGCTTCTCTGAAGTCCTTAGGCTATCTGAGATGAAGTTTTTTGGCTTTGGAGGTAAGAAGGGCTTGCCCACCAGCCCAGGGAACAAGAGCGTGTAATTTACCTCGCCGTATGAGTACCACATCCAAGAAAAAGACCTGGGAAGGATCCACAGAGCTGCCATGGTGGGCAATGTGGGGAAAGTGCGGCAGATTCTGTTGCTCCTTATAAATGGTGTGAATGACACAGACAAGATGAACAGGTAATAGGGACTGCGAGGCCAGAGGCCAGGGCCGGGGGTCAACCTGGAGGAGGTGGGGTGGCCCTGGGAGAAGGGCTCACCTGCATGGGCTCTGCCAGGTGGAGCTCAGCCCTCCTGTCACCGAGGGCGCTGAGCTGTGGGGTCTAGCGCTCAGGCCGCCTTCAGGAGCAGTAAAAACAAAAACTAAGGACCCACTCATAATTCCTATCAAAGAACACTTTACGTATATACAGCGTTCTATATTTGATGTTCACATGTGGGAAACTCCCTTCTTCTCACCCATGAGGTAAAGAATCAAAGATCAGCAAGCGGATTAGTAGATAGGTAGAGTTTATTAGTGACAGGTTTCATGAAAGAGGATGGACCTTACCAAGGTTGGGAGAAAGTCATGGGTAAAGGGTAAGGCAACCTCTCAGGTCCTTTGTCCTGAGGGTTTGTATAGATGATGGGATGGATTGAGGGATTGCCCTTGATTGGTGGGTAAAGGTGGTGCCAGCTCCCCACCCCCCACCAACAGACCACCTAAACATCATATGTGTGGAGGGTTGTTAGCCCAGATTCTGATCTTGTTCCAGACTTCCTCCTGTCATCCTTTGTAAAACACATAGGTCCTCTTGTCATCCTTTGTAAAACAGGTGACCAGAGGCAAATAATCAAAGTTAGATTAGTTAACTAAAATTGTTTATGGGCTTTTTCCTTGAGCACCATGGACCCTGTCCCACCTTCCTCCTCCTGCATTTTCTAACTTCTACCTAATAATGCTGCGTACTATAGAAAACTGCGCAATAAGGAAAATAATTTCCATAATAGATCAACTTCTGGGCTAAAAATTCTTGGGATAAAATCCAACATTCATTTTATATCAGTGTACACTGATGTACAATGTCTGTCCAGAAAATATCCAGCCATGTACTATGAAAAATAGAGACATTTATTGAAGGAAATGCAAGAAACATTGGACACAGGACAATGACATTTCAATCCCCTTCAATGTTGGCACCTTGAGAGGTCATGCAATTCCCAGCTTCTCTTCCACTATTCAAAACACTCCCAAAATCCTTTGTTGGAATTGCCATCAGCTACCCAGTCGTATTTTCCTGAATCTCATTGGCACTATCTGAAATTTCTTTCTTTTCAAAGGTGATTTTAGTTTTGGGAAAAGCCAGAAGTCTCAGGGCACCAAATCTGGGCTGTAGGGGGGCCAAGTTACCTGGGTGATTTGATGTGGCCATAAAACTCTACATAAGATGTGATGCATGTGATGTGTTGTCATATTGCATCTCTCAACCAATGAAGAGATTTGAGGTGGTACTCCTTATTAATTGTTTGGCCTGGAGGAACATACTCATGATGGATTACTCTTTCCCAATCAAAAAACACAGTTAATATGGTCTTGATCTTGCTGCGACTTCACTGTGCATTCTTCTGGTGTTGGAGAAGCAGATAACTTCCATTGGGATAACTGGGCCTTCGTTTCTGGATCATGTGCATAGCCGTAAACCCATGGTTCATCTCCAGTTATGACCTTCTTGAAGAAAATGGTTAAATGGTAGCAGTTTAAATCAAGTCATTAGCAACTGCAGCATGATATTCCTCCTGCTCTGGTGTCAGAAACCATGGAACAAATTTTGCCAAGATTCTGCATCAAAAACTTGGACACAATAGTTTTTGGAATCCCTAGGTTAGCTTCTAGTTATTGCACTATCAGTCCCAGATCTTTGGTGATTGCAGCCTTTACACGTTCAACATTCTCAGGTGATCTGCTTGTGGCAGGCCTTCCAGAACACGCATCACTTTCAACAGATTCTCAACCATCTTTGAAGTGTTTGTGTCACACTTTTATTTATGCTGCACCATCTCTAAAGCTTTCTGAATCATCTAAATAGTTTCCACAGAGGAATGTTCAAGCTTAAAGCAAAATTTGATGCAGATTCATTGCTCTACTTACTCGTCATTTTGAATGTGATGGCCACACAGCACACATACTCACTCAATGGTGTCTACTGACCCCACTGACTAGTACAGAGAAGTCATTGTTGTTCATGCATCGACATTCCAGTCCACTCTCCTTGGCTGCCAGGTTATGTTGATGTTGCACAAACTGTTCTCATTAAATTCACAATGGCTGGAGCTTTTCTGAACAGACCTTGTATAGCTTTTAAATTGACAAAGACTACAAAAGCAAAATTTCTGGAGGTTGATTGCACAATATAAAAAATTAAAAATTGTCTATCAGAAAGTAATATTTTTATTTTTTAGTTCAAAATTTAATACATATAGCAAATAGATGGGTTTTTAAAAATTGTTTATGCTGTGTCAGTTGTCCCAATTTTTCCCACCTATGCCCCCTCTACCACACCCACTCCCTGCTTCCATAGTCATTCCCTACACCATTGTTTATGTATGTGGATCCTTCATATATATGTTCTTTGACTAATTCCTTTTCCTTCTTTCAAAAAATCCCCACCTCCCTCCTCCTCTCTTACAGCTGTCAATTTATTTCATGATTCTATGCCTCTTGTTCTATTTTGCCTGTTAGTTTATTTTGTTCATTAGATTCCTCTTATGAGTGAGATTATATGGTATTTGTCTTTCAGTAACTGGCTTATTTCACTTAGCATAATAGTCTGCAGTTCCACTGATGCTGTCATAAAATGTAGGAATTCCTTTTTCTTTCTGCTGTGTGGTATTCTGTTGTGTAAATATACCAGTTTTCTAATCCACTCATCTACAATGGGCACTTAGGCTCTTTCCAACACTTAACTATTGTAAATAGTGCTGCTATGAACAAGGGAGAGCATAAATTATTTTGAAATGGTGTTTCGGCACACATAGGGTATAATCTCAGCAGTGATATTGTTGGGTCAAAAGGCAGTTCCACTTTTAATTTTTCTGAGGAAATTCCATACCATTTTCCACAGTAGCTGCAGCAGTTGGCATTCCCACCAACAATGCACTAGGGTTCCTTTTTCTCCACATCCTCACCAGCACTTGTTGTTTGCTGATTTATTAATGCTAGCCATTTTGATAGGTGTGAGGTGATAACTCATTAGGTTTTAATTTTCATCTCTCTGATGGTTAGTGATGTTGGGCATCTTTTCATATGTCTAAGGGCCATCTGCGTGTCATCCTTGGAGAAGTGTTTATTCAGGTACTTTTCCAATTTTTAAAGTGGATTGTTTGTGTTCCTGGTGTTGAGTTGTATGTGTTCTTCATATATATGTTTGAGATTAAACCCTTCTCTGATATACTGTTGGCAAATATGTTCTCTCATACAGTCAGTTCCCTTTTCATTTTAATGATCGTTTCTTTAGCCATGCAGAAGCTTTTTAGCTTGATGTCCCATTTGTTTATTTTTTCCTTGCTCTTGGCAATATACTGGAAAAAATATTCCTATGTGAGATGTCTGAACTTTTACAATGTATGATTTCTGCTAGATTTTTATGTTATCAAAACTTATATTTACATCTTTTATCCTTTTGGAGTTTATTCTGGTGTATGGTGTAAGTTGGTGGTCTCATTTCATTGTTTTGCATGTATCTGTCCAGTTTTCCCAACACCATTTACTGAAGAGATAGTCTTTCCCCCATTGTATGCTCTTGTGAAATATGCCCTTTGTGAAATATTAATTGACCATAGAGACATGGATTTATTTCCAGGCTCTCTATTCTATTGCATTGATTTATGTGGTTGTTCTTATGCCAGAACAGAATGTTTTGATTAGAGTATAGTATAGTTTGGTATCAAGTATTGTGATCCCTCCAAATTGCTCTTCTTTCTCAAGGTTGCAGAGGCTATTCAGAGTCTTTTTTGGTTCCAATACACTTTTGGAATACTTGTTCTAGTTCTGTGAAGTACATCATTAGAATTTTGATAGGAATTGCATTGAATCTATAGTTTGCTTTGGGTAGCATGGACATTTTAATGATGCTAATTCTTCTTATCTATGAACTTGGTATATGTTTCCATACATATATTTATTTGGTATGAAGAAGAAGATGCTTTATTTGTATCATTCTCAATTTATTTCTTCAGTGTTTTATAGTTTTCCAAGTACAGGTCTTTTATCTCCTTGGTTAAATTTATGCCTAGGTACTTTTTTGTTGTTGCTATAGTAAGTGGGATTTTTTCTTAGTTTCTCTTTCTGATAATTCATTGTCAGTTTACAAAAAATGCCATTGATTTCCGAATATTGACTTTGTATCCTGTTACTTTGCCAAATCCACTTATTAGGTCAAGTAGTTTTTTGGTGGAGCCTATAGAGTTTTATATGTACATTATCATGTCACCTGTGAATAATGACCCTTTACTTCCTCCTTTCCAATTTGGATGCCTTTTATTTCTTGTCTGCTCACTGTGACTAGGACTTCCAGTACTATGTTGAATAAGAGTGGTCAAAGTGGAAACCCTTGTATTTACCATTATTTCTCTTAATGTAAGACACCATGGATGGTATGATGTCCAGTATTTTTATGTACCAATAAGAATTTTTTAAAAAATGCTGCCAATCAGTTGTGAGACACTCTGAATTAAACTGCATTCCAATGTCAGAGACATTAAAATGCAAGAAAATAAGCATCTTAGAATTATTGAAATACATTGTACTTTCTAATTCTTAAAACACATCTGCAAAGTAGGTATAATATCATTTTACTTAGTTGAAATGTCTTTTCTAAAGTTGCAGTAATAGTAATAATTATAATAACAATTAGCAAGACTTTTTGTGCTAGGAACAGTAGCAAACACTGCATAGCTTTTCATTTCAGCAAACAATTTGCTGAAATAACTACTAAATATAGGCCCCCATTTTGTTTACACAAACTCACCCACCTGGGAATCACCACCAGAGGGGCCCAATTTGCTTTTGGGTAGTAGAGGGGAAGTGACTGAAAGCTGGCTGAGAGCTGAGCAAGTGGCATTGTTCCCTCTTGGACCCTTCCCCACATACAGGGCTACAACACAACAACTGGTTTGCTCTGCCCTGGAAAATACCTAAGGTTCTGCTCCTTACAACATAACAGCTGCACCAAGACAAAGAAATATGGCCCAAATGAAAGACCAGATCAAAACTCCAGAAAAAAAAATACAACTAAACAATGAAGAGATAACCAACCTATCAGAGGCAGAGTTCAAAACACTCCTAATCATGGTGCTCACAGAAATGGTTGAGTATGGTTGCAAAATGGAGGAAAAAGTGAAGGCTGTGCAAAATGAAATGAAGAGAAATGTACATGGAACCAACGTGAAGGGAAGGAACCACGACTCAAGTCAACAATTTGGAGAAGGAAGAAATAAACATTCAACCAGAACAGAATGAAGAAGCAAGAATTCAAAAATATGAGGAGAGGCTTAGGAACCTCTGGGATAACTTTAAATATTCCAACATCCAAATCATAGGGGTACCAAAAAGGGAAGAGAAAGAGCAAGGAATTGAAAACTTATATGAACAAATAATGAAGGAAAACTTGGCCAATCTGGCAAAGGGAATAGACTTCCAGGAAGTCCAGAAAGCCCAGAGAGTCCCAAAGAAATTGAACCCAAGGAGAAACACACTAAGACACATCATAATTAAGTTAGTCAAGATTAAAGATAAGGAGAGAATCTTAAAAGCAGCAAGATGAAAGGAGAGAGTTACCTACAAAGGAGTTCCCATAAGAGCTGATTTCTCAAAAGAAACCTTGCAGGCCAGAAGGGGCTGGAAAGAAGTACTCAAAGTCTTGAGAAGCAAGGACCTACATCCAAGATTACTCTATCCAGCAAGGCTATCATTTAGAATGGAAGGGCAAATAAAGTGCTTCCCAGATAAGGTCAAGTTAAAGGACTTCATCATCACCAACCCCTCATTACATGAAATGTTAAAGGGGCTTATCTAAGAAAAAGAAGATAAAAAATATGAACAGTAAAATGACAACAAACTCACAACTATCAGCAACTGAACCTAAAATGAAAACAAAACCAAAAACAAACTAAGTAAACATCTAGAATAGGAACAGATTGACAAAAATGGAGATCGCAAGGAGGGTTATCATCGGGGCTGGGGGGGAAGGACAGAGAATGGGGAAAAGGCACAGGGTATAAGAAGCATAAATGGTAGGTACAAAATAGACAGGGGGAGTTTAAGAATAGTATGGGAAATGGGGAAGCCAAATAATTATATTTACTACCTGTGGGCGTGAACTAAGTTGGTAGAATGAGGGTAGGAGGTGGGGGTGAGGGTGGAAAAATGGGACAACTGTAATCCCATAATCAATAAAATATATTTTAAACAATTAAAAAGGAAGAAGAAAACAAAACTGAAAGCTCTGAATCAAAAGTAGGTTATTGGCAATAGAATTGCTAAGGCCCCATCTATGACTCATCAGTATCCATGTGTGACAGGTAGGATTACATCTCCAAGTCAATTGCGGGTGGACAGGGAGATTAAGCACCATTCTCATAAAGACCTGCTGGTTCAGAGTTTTAGCTGCTGGAGAGCAGATAGTAGTAGTCCTGGCCAGGTCCTGACTTCTCTTAGTTTTCTGCCCTTAGTATGATTAGCTAGAATAATAAAAGATAATTATGTTATCTGTTTTACTGAGTTAATATATTTATAAATAAATTGAGTTGCAAGTTATGTAATAGCTGAAGTGCTGTGAAATACAAACCACAAAGAAAGAATAGCTAATAACTAAAATTAATAACATTTTCTGAAACCTGCAACATATGAATGTTAGAAGGTATGAAAAACTTACATTGGGTTTTTTTTTTGATTCCAAAATAGGTTCAACAAATAAAGTTCAAGAACAGATTTTTCTTTTGCTATACTGTTTCTCTGAGCATTTCTTTTTGGCACATAATCTCTTTTAATCAGTCATCCTAACAACCTTGTAAAATAAGACAGGAAGATTCTTATTTTGTAGAGAAGACTTGGAGCCAAAGAAGAGACACTTGTTTGAGAAAAGGAACTGTTGGTTACAGAGCAAGGACTTTTGTGTTCAAGACACTTGTCATTAATACATTGATCTAACTCTCATTAATTTACATAACTGTACTGCCCTCAAATCATGACTGTTTCATGTTACTTTTTTTCTTAATAAAAAGTTTGTAGGATTTACAAATTTGAAGTGTATGGTAGAAAGCTTTAGTATTAACTCTGATATGATTTGCAATACTCTAAGAATTTAATATACAGGGTCTGGTAGAAGTAGCACTTGCTTGAGTGTGGTTGGTAGGGTAATAATATGGGTGTAGTAATTTCTAGTTTTAATTTGAACATTTTACCCAAAATGTCAAATGGTGTGCTTGAGTGTGATATTGTTGTGTTACAGAATTACATGTTTATGATTTTGTAATAAAATATTTTGCAATAAAATGGGGCATTATTAGTGCCAGACTGTGTATTTGGAAAGTATTTTTTATCAGTATTAAGATAGTAATGTTATTTCTCACCTTTTTTATACACAGCAATCATCAACAAACTTCTGTATATAAAACAGAAGGCAGATCTGAAAGTCTTTCTGAAAGTAGCAAAAGCCTTGGTAAGTCTTCTGATAATGAATTATTCCTGATGATCTTACCATAGATAAGAGTAAAGAAATTTTGATAGTGAAAAAGCAGTGAAAAAAACCTCAACAGTAAATTGCATGTATAGCTTTTTTTCTTAATTTCTTTCTTAATAGAGGGTATACAGTATTATGTAAAAAGTTAACTTTACCTAAAAGTTAAATTACCTAGAAGTAGGTAATTTAAAATCTGGGGAAATATTGTCTGAAAAGAAGTTCATTTATTTAGTCATTGCCCCTAAAATTCCTGATGATACCTTTACATAAGAAAGAAAAAAGATTTTTAAGTTAGGATGTTGTATATTTCTTCTATAACCACTTAATAACAAATTGGACTTGCTACAAAAAATGGATGTTTTCTTTAGTTTTCACAGCAAATGGTACTTTTAAAATTCTTTATTTTTCTACTGTTGATTTAAAATGTATTTTATGTTTTTCTTTAGTAGTGGATAAGAAGTCTGAGGAGGACTCTTTGAGAAGGTAGGATTATGGATTTCTAAAAATTGTATGTTAACTAAGGGAATGCAGAGAAAAGAAATGAATGTTTCTCGAGTGTTCTGCCTTGAGCTGGACACAGTGTTATATAATTAACACGTGTTATATCATCTCCGCAATAGCTTTGCAAAGTAGCTGTGCTCTGATAGCCTACTTTTCATTAATTAGGCAACTGTGGTTCAAGGAGGTTGATTAATTGACACATGATTCCGTAATTAACAAGTGGCTGACCCATGATTTGAGTGTGAGCTTGCTTAGCTCCCAAATCCATTCCGTTGTCCTTCAACATACACTGATAAGTTTCTGTGTAGCACTGGCATCAAGATAAACACACAAATCAGTTCATCTCAGAAAGTCTATTCTAGTTGTGTGTTAACTCAGAATTAGAGTTTTCCTAAGAAATCCAGTTAGTCCAAACATTTGTCTTAGGGTCAGGCACAAATAACGTCCCTTTGTTATTACAAAATATTTAATACAAAATCATAAGCATGTCATTCTGTAACATAATGATATCACACTCAAGCATATCATATTATGATTTAGGAGAAATGCTCAAATTAAAACTATGAATTATCACACGCACACTTGCCAGCCACACTCAAGTAGGCATTATTTCTGCCAGATTCTTGACAATTGCAGTGGTAACTAGTACCTTGTTTTTCCCAAAAAAGATTTTAGTTCACATTACGGTTAGTAATGGCCTCATAACTAACTTCTAAGAGTTTTGCCTAAGGAAGGCCTACCTAATCAGGCAAGTATTTTTAAGCATAACGATATCTGTCCTTCTTGATATGCATTATTTTTCTGTAAATGAAGAATATCTATGTATGGACCATGTTATATCAATTAAATTCAGCATCTATTTAGAGGATATTTCTAATTGATTTCTCTACTCCTTGACTTCCCAGTCTGGTTTTCACTTCAGGCTACTAAGTTTACCTAGTTGTATGAAGTTTTTTCTTTTTCTTCTGGAGTCCTTTTCTCTTCCATGACTTTTGGGGGGGGGGGGCGGGTTTTTTAACTTTCTTTTCTGCCTGTTTTGGTGTTTCTCTCATTGTGTTATTTTTTCCACTTCTGCCAGCTGTGTGTTCTCCATTTTCCTATAAAAAAGTCAAAAGCA